>CM056050.1:297479299-297691352 GCA_029574335.1 Rana kukunoris
AAATATTAAATATCTGCTAGATAAAAAAACTATTGCTATTACTCCTCTGATCATTAGTTATAAATCTAAAATATACTGTATATATTTAACTACATATGAATGCTAACATCCACAAGAAGTAAAGTACCAACAATATAGTAAAGTGGATGTAAACACACTGTCATCAAATTTAAATCATTTATACTGCTGTAATCTATAAGGCCTTGTACACACAAGGGGATATTTCCGCTGAACATGGTCCGACGGACCATTTCAGCCGAAAAATCCCCTCGTCTGTAGGGGCAAACGGACGCTTTTTGCCGGATTCATCCGGCGGAAAAATTTCAAAGCATGCTTTGAAATAATTCCGCCGGATAGCTGGCCGTCAGATATGTCCGCTGGTTAGTACGGCAAACCAGCGGACATATCTTGCCGCACATGCGTCGTATCCTGTGAATGGATCCGACGCATGAGCGCGGAAGTGTTTACTTCCTGGTGCGGTGACGTGGCGGCGTCAACGTCACCGCCGCGTCACCGCGCTGTCCGCCGGCGGGGAATTTGATCCGATGGTGTGTACAGCCATCGGATCAAAACACCCCGGCGTAAATATACGCTGTAAACGGTCCGGGGACCGTTCACAGCGGATATATTCAGCCGTGTGTACAAGGCCTCATGCTATACATGCCTCCTGCATGTGTCTATATATTTTAAATGTCACCCCCTCACCTGTCAGAAGCCCCGCAAAATTGCAGAATCTGTGGGCTTTTTTTTCACCGGTGCTCGGTGGGCGGAGTCGTGACGTCACAGGACTCCTCCGCCCACCACTACACTCCCACGGCCAGCCAGCGTTGCGAGGACGAGCCTCGCGCCTGTTGGGACTGAAGTGCATGTGCAGGATTGATAATCTGTCAGGAAGGAGAGCAGAGAAAGGGGCCACTTATCGGCCCCTTTCTTTTCTGAATGGCACACAGAGCGTTCGTTACCGAACGCTCTGTGTCCTGTGACAACTGAGCAGAGTAACCTGTGTGTTATTATTCTCAGTTTATGAATGGAGGGGAGACGCTGTCTTCTCTCCATTCATCTTCTGTGCAGAGAAAAGGACTGGGGAATCAATGTCCTCTGTTCCTTTCTCTGTCTCAAATGGGAGATGCCAGGGGTCTCTGTTTAGACCCCTGACATGTAACCAAAGCCCCCAATGGGACTCATAAAAAAAATCCAAAATTGTAAAAAAAAATGAAATTGAAAAAATAAAACAACTGACACCACAACCCCCCCCCCCCAATACTGTCACGTTCCAGAGCCCCAAGACCACTGACACTGACCACTGCCCCACTGACACTACCCTATTGACATCGTCCACTGACACAGACTACTACCTCACTGACATGTCCACTGACAAGGACTACTACCCCACTGACACCGTCCACTGACATCGACTTGGCACCCACATAACACATCTTGTAAATCAATCTTTTAAAGAAGGTATTGTTCCGATCTCCCTTAAACAAGGGATAATAAAACCCCTCCTAAAAAAAAACAACCTCGACCCCAAAGACCCAAACCACCGTAGACCGTAGACCGATAACGAGCCTGAACACCTTCTCCAAAATAATGGAAAAAGCAGTAGTACAGCAGCTACAACTCCATTTGGACACCCACAAACTTCTTGACCCACTACAATCAGGCTTCCGCCCAGGCCATGGCACAGAAACAGCACTGCTCAAAATATGGGATGATGCCCTCGAAGCAGCAGATGATGGAGTATCATGCCTACTGGTGCTACTGGACCTCAGTGCAGCATTCGACACAGTGGATCACAAAACTCTAGTCCTTCGCCTCAAAGAAGTAGCCAGAGTTACAGATGCAGATCTACCCTGGTTCGCTTCCTTCCTAGGAAATCGGTCCCAAACAGTGAAACTAGGAGTCTTCACCTCGGAAACGCGCACCGTTTCTTGCGGAGTCCCTCAAGGATCGCCCCTATCACCAGTGCTCTTCAACATCTACCTCCGCCCTCTCCTTAAAATCATCAGTGAGCAAGATTTGTGCTACCACTCCTACGGGGATGACACTCAACTCTAGTTTCGGATCACCGAAAAAAATGACAGATATCGTGGATTAGAAAAATGCCTGGCATTGATCGACGAATGGATGACTGAGAGCTCCCTCAAACTCAACGGATCCAAAACAGAACTACTTCTCCTCCACGCAAACCGAAAGACTACAGCAAGGACCTCATGGACACCACCCACCATCCTGGGACAGATCATCACCCCAAGTCCCAAGGTCAGAAGCCTCGGAGTAACCTTTGACTCAGAGATGTCGATGGATGCGCAAATAGGATCAGTAGTCAGTGGATCCCATTACCTACTCCGCCTACTGCGTAGGCTCATCCCCTTCATCCCGGAAGAGGATACAACGGTAGTAGTCGGTACAATCATCAACTCTAGACTCGACTACGCAAACTCCCTCTACTTAGGATTACCAAAATACCAGATCTCGCGCCTAGAAGTTGTTCAGAACACAGCAGCTAGGTTAGTAACAGGAAAGAAACCCTGGGAATCCATCACCCCATCCCTGAGGGCCCTACATTGGCTAACAGTAAAGGATCAGGTCACATTCAAGACCCTCTGCCTCACCCACAAATGCACACAAGGAAAGGCTCCTCAATACTTATGCGAGAAAATTAAGCTCTACTCCCTCCATCGCACTCTCCGATCATCAAACCAAAACCTTCTCTACATCCCCAAGTCCAATTACAAATCAAAGAGAAAACGAAGATTCGCAGTCCAAGGACTGCGGCTATAGAACGCTCTACCAACAGACATCTGCATGGAAGAAAACCAGCGGGTCTTCAGGAAAAAACTGAAGACCCATCTCTTCTGAAGAATAGAGATGACACTGGATGAAAACAAGCACCGACAGTTGCGAACTGACAGTTAAGACATCAATCGGATTGGATAGGTGTGAACACCTATGCGATTCTGGTGCGGACAAAAAAAAGGGTCCTGTGTGTGTTTGGTCCAAATGCGGACATCGCATGTGATTTGCGCTGCAGTGCGGTGCAAATCACTTGCGATCTTGCACAGCGCACTAATGTGAACAGGCCCTAAGCTCATTCAGCCTTACTAGGTGTAAGTATAAAAAGTGATAAATCCACCCCTCCCCCACATAACACATCCTGGTAATATAGGAATTTTGCATTTGTGAACAATAATAAGAAGATCACTCAAGCTCGGATTAAATACATCTCCCCTAATCTTTTGTCTATGTATATTCTGATGGCTGTTCACACTGAACTGTGGATCACCCCATATTTTTAAAACATTTAATCAAAACACAGGAAAGACAGCCAATCCTGGGAGAGTTGGAGGGGAGAGGAGAGGAGGAGAGGGGAGGGGATGTGAATTGTGTACTTTTTACAGAAGCTGTGCATGTCTGCAAGCTAGTGCATGAGATATGTAAATAACCTGTCACTCAAAGCAAGGACTTTGGTTTTTATCTGGAAGTCACTGAACAATAAAAAGAGAATTGCTCAGCGCTGGATTAACTCTGTGTGGCAAGACTGGGCACAGATGATAGGAAATCTTATTCTCTACACTGTGACAGCAAAAAAATAAACATTTTTTTTGGGGGGTTACATCCACTTTAATGGATATACATATATAAACATTTGTGATGAGAGAAAAAAAAAAGAGGGTTGAGGGGGAAGGAAAGGGGAAATATTCCCCATGATCAGTGAAATAGGATAAGAACCACCCCAGTACAGACCTAAAAAGAATTCCAGATTCCAGACCTAACTGCAGCTCGTATACGACAGCGTGTTCCAGTTCCTGCCAATATCCAGCAACTGTTGAAGAGGAATGGACCAACATTCCACAGGCCACATTCAACAACCTGATCAGCTCTATGCGAAGGAGATGCGCTGCACTGCGTGAGGCAAATGGTGGTCACACTAGACACTTGTGAGGTGGATGGATTATCTCAGCAAAGGAGAAGTGCTCACTAACACAGATTTAGATAGATTTGTGAACAATATTTGAGAGGAATAGTCCTTTTGTGTACATAGAAAAAGCCGTAGGTCTTTGAGTTCAGCTCATGATAATTAGGGGCAAACACAAAAGTGTTGTGTTTATAATTTTGCTCAGTGTATTTGATTTGTTTTTAAAAGTTATTATAATAGTACTTGTCCTGTGTTTGGGGGTAGGCATTGTTCATAGCTTATTTTAACCACTTGCCGCCCGCCAATGACAGATTGACGGCGGCAAAGTGGTTGCTAGTTCCTGACTGGACGTCATATGATGTCGTCAGGATATTGAGCCGCTGCCCGCCCCCGGGGGCGCGCATTGCGGCGATCGTTGTTGTGGGATGTCAGTCTGACACCCCGCAACACCGATCTAGGTAAAGTGTCTCTCACGGAGGCACTTTACCACGTGATCAGCCGTGTCCAATCACGGCTGATCACAATGTAAACAGGAAGAGCCGTCGATGGCTCTTCCTCACTCGCGTCTAACAGACGCGAGTAGAGGAGAGCCGATCGGCGGCTCTCCTGACAGGTGGGGTTCGCGCTGATTGTTTATCAGCGCAGCCCCCCCTCGGATCGCCACACTGGACCACCAGGGAAGCCCACACTAGACCACCAGGGAATTGAAAAAAAAAAGGGGGCAATAAAAAATAAATAGTAAAAAAAATAGAAATACAAAAAGGACAGTAAAAAAAAAAAAGATGCCAATCAGTGCCCACAAATGCAACATGAATCCATCAGTGCCACCCCTCAGTGTCCATCAATCCAGTTTGGATTTCTATTTGCAAAACAAATGCATTTTTTTATTCATATGATTGTATTTTTCAATCTATATTTGATTTAACGTGTACTACAATATCTTCCTTGTGACAGTGGATTATAGCTGGCTTGTATTTTGGCCTTCTCAAGAGAGAGGGCCAGCACTAGGAGCCAATCAGATTTTGCTGCAGTTCCCAATTGATGTCACGGAACATGCCAACACAGGGGCGAGTCATCAATGTACTCTGCCTGTACTAAAGTTTCAGTACCTGGCTGCACTGTGTGGCAAGAGTGACTGGATCACAAGATTGACTGAACATCCTTTTGAATGTACAACAGTTTCTGTATAATAAATGAGCATTAACTGTGTGTCTAGTTGCTTGTCTGGAGTTCAAAAGTTTAGAAAACATCTAAGTAAATATGAAATAGTGCTCATATTTATGATTTATAGCCAGCAGGTTAGGCTCTAGGCTTTTTTTTCCTCATGTTTACCTCGCCTACATCTCTCTTTTATGTCCATCTGCTTTGTATGGTTCCATACAAGCTTAGAGAGAAGCAGTCTGAAATTAATTAACTACTGTTGTGCTTTCACTTTGGATAATTCATAATCTCTGGCACAGGTGTCATGGGTGTTCCTTTAGCATATGTACATTTGTAAAATAAAGATATACAAAAAAAAAGACAAATAAAGGTTAAAGTGGTTGAAAAGTCATAAGGTTTGTGTTCAGCAGCCCCCCTAATACTTACCGGAGCCCCATCTCTGTCCATCTGGGTGTAGTAAGATGTCCACTGCCTTCAGCTGACTGCAGGTGTTCTGTCAGATGAGCAAACCTAGTAGTGTTGGAATGAATGCGCAGCTGACGGAACGTTACTTCTGTTGCCTAATCTGAGAGGTCACCGATTCTGACGGAACAGAAGAGGTACCCGAGAAGAGGAGGATCTGGGCTGTCCTGTGCAAAACAATTACACAGGACAGGTAAGTATAACATGTTTATTATTTATTATAGAAAAAAAAACAAGACTTTTCAATCAACCAAAAGCCAAAAGATGATCTTGCCTTAGCATACTAAACCTATACTTATAGTACCGTTTTTCATTGAACTAAGCACAGAGGCACCTGCTGCCAGCTTCCTATAACTTCACTCATCAGTTTGAATGGGATCTGTATACTCAATATAAATAAAATGACTTTCAAAATAGGTCAGTCAGTAATCAAATCTGAGAACCAGGGGCAAAGTATTTGCCCCTTAAATGTTGCAGCGATCCCTATGCGGTAGCACATAAGACACCTGATTAATACAACTTTTACACTGTCAGCTCTCTAATTTATGAGTAGGTTAGGAACATCATACTTTTGATTTAAAGGTTCACATTGACAAGGTCTCCCAGGCACGTTTTGATTACAAAATTACACGTATGCCATGACTGATGAACATTACAAGTTCCATCAATCACAACTGTCTGGGAAAAATTGCTTTTCAGGTATCCTATAACTGTGGACAGTTACAGGACATTGTTCTGTTAATAGGGCATCTATATTTTCTATATTATCTGACAATAACTTTGATCGTATTTTTCTCCATCAGGTGTTTTCTTACTATAGATTACATTAGCATTGCTTTTTTGATCCCTGAAATATACAAGTGTTCTTTATAAGAAGCCACTGTCACAAGGAAGATATTGTATATTGCATGTGTACAAGTTAAATCAAATATACATTGAAAAATACAATCATATAAATAAAAAAAATACATTTGTTTTGCAAATAGAAATCCAAATTGTTATTCTTACAGTGGCCTTGTACTAAAGATACAGTTACATAAAGCTTATAATCGTTGATCACAATTCACAAATAAGCCCTTGAACACTGAACATTATGTATTAACTGGACAGTACTTGTCAAACACTACATAGAGCAAGGAGTAAGAAATTACATTTTCAAACTGTCAGATGAGTGGCCTAAAGGTTGTAACTTGCTGGTTTGGCTGTTTTATGGTTTAATAGACCATGAATATATCAGACTCTTTTGGACTGTATGCCTGTCCAATGTATAGACACCCAAAATAAACCAGCTAATTAAAAAATAAATAAATAATCTGAATATTCACACACACATATATATATATTGTAATGGTAGACACTTACAAAAAACGTATAACAAATTGATAATTGCCCCTTTTTTATCAGACCTTGCCAAATATGCACCTAGAAGAACCCAGTGAGAAGATGCGGGTACCAGCGAAGAACCTTGTTAGTGACTATCTGACTATTTCAGCAGAAGTATTGTGGACTCTATTTCCATTTGAAGCTATTGTAAGCCAGTTATTCTTTCTTAGTTCCATTGTAATATATAATAGATATTTTAAAAGTACAATTAAAGGCAAAACATTTTATTTTTTTACTAGAGCAGTAAGGGTTAAGGCCACTGTCATGTTTGCATTTCCGTCAGAGAGGCTCAGGCCGCGTACACACGTCCGAGAACCTCGTCGGGCTAAACTTATCGTTCCGCCCGACGAGGTTCCCGAGCCAAAGCCCTCATTGAACAACGAGGAAAAAGAGAGCGTGCTCTCTTTTTTGGCTCGACGAGCTTCCCCGACGGGACGCTCGTCGGAAGTGTACACACGACCGAGAACCTCGGCAGAATATGTCTCCCAGCGAGCTTCTCGCTGGATTCTGCCGGGAAGCTAGGTTGTGTGTACGGGGCCTCACTCTCTCTCACTGGAAAAATATTAGTGACACTTGGAGAGTGGTGAGGAAGATGAAGGGGTAAAAAATGGACTTAGGAAAGTCAATGTAGTAAATTTCTCCATACAAGCTACATTCTCAGAAGAATCAGCTCTGGAAAGAAAAAAAACGTAAAACACAGCGGCGATACCTGAGTGTAGTAAATGGTTAGAAATGTAATAGATAATAGAGCAACTCACAGATAGTGTAAACAGGCATATCGCGTGTGGGGGGCCTCTCAAATGCGATTCAAGTCAGGACCACGGACGGTAGTGGATACACTGGCCACTCGGCTGCATTGGTGTTTCTCAGGGCTCCAAGTCTGTGTGGAGATCGTGAAGCTGTCAGCTGTGACTTCAACAGAAAAGGGCAGGAGGATATGGCCATGTCAATTAGGGTTTGTATATGTGTCCAGGTTGAGGGACTACAATACCCAGCATGCTAGTGTAACTGGGTTCATGGCAATAACAAACATTTAGCTCAGGGGTGCCCAACCTTTTTAGGCTGGTACTGCTGATGGTACTGCTGGTGGGTACTGATGGGTGGTACTGCTGTCGGGTACTGCTGGTTGGTACTGCTATATATGCAGTTGATATATAGATTCGTAGTGTGGTCATTTTTACTTACAGGGGATGATCAGTTTTATAGTTAGACCTATCATATCAATAAATTATGTAGGTAAAAATGTATACGTATCAAATTACAGGGTTTGGGGAGCTTGTTCCATGCCACTGAAAAAAGCTACCCACCAACTTTCAAAAAGGGTTGGTGTGGAACTACATACGTATATATAGGTATAGATAGCAGTGTAAAGATATAACTAATAAATGAGATTATAAGGGAAGCAACATTAAAAAGGTACCTTTTGCTAGTAAATAACCATAAGGCCGTGTACACACGAGGAGACAAATCCAATGAAATCGGTCTGACAGACCGTTTTCATCGGACATGTCTCCTGGGTTGTTTTGGTTTGATCAGTGTACACACGATCAAACCAAAATCCCCGCGGAGAGACAGCGCGGTGATGTGGCGGTGACGTTGACGCCGCCACGTCACCGAACCAGGAAGTAAAATACTTCCACGCATGTGTCGAATCCATTCGACGCATGCGGGAGATTTCTGTCCGCTGGTTAGCGTACTAAGCAGCGGACATGTCGGACAGACGGGTTTCCAGCAGACAAGTTTTAATGCATGCTTTAAAACTTTTGTCTGCTGGAAACTGTCTGCTAGCCCGTACAGACGATCGGATATGTCCGCTGAAACTGGTCTGCGGACCAGTTTCAGCAGATATGTTTGATCGTGTGTACGCGGCCTAAGAGGTGGCCAACAATTATGGCAACAGATGAGGATTCTTAATACCATAGAGGCCTAAAGGTCTGTATAATAATGGGTTATATTTAAAGGTATGATGGGTTACACAATGGAATGAACTTCAAGATCCTCATTCAAGCCACCCAGGGCCATAATATCCAAGGTATAAATCCTATAAGTTTCTCTTTCTCAGAGACGCCGAATGCACTCTGCTCTTGGGAGACTCTTGAATATGCATTCTATGTCCCAGACCGGAAGTTCAGCAGATGATTTCTGATGGAAATCAATTTTTTTTTTATCATCACCTATAAGTAAAAACTACAACACCACACATCTATATATCAACTTCATATATGGCCTGTATCGATGTGTATCCAATGAAGCTTGCAATGAGATAAATGTTTACATAATGATGCTTAACCACCTGACATCACGGCAATCGACAAAAGACGGCCACAAGGTGGCTCTCAATTGCCGGGAGGACATCTATAGACGTCCTCTGCTCCTCAGGCCACTGGGGGGGGCGCCGGACGCATCACTGAAGTGCCGATGCGCATGTCTGGCGGCAGCTATGTCTGCCAGGTACCCGCGATCGGCGGATACACAGACAAGGATGTGGATCTGTGTGTATAAACACACAGATCCACATCCTGTCAGGGATAGGAGACCGATGTTGTGTACCTTGTACATAGGGACACAGATCGGTCACCTCCCCCAGTCAGTCCTCTTCCCCCACAGTTAGAAACACTATGCAGGGCACACATTTAACCCCTTCCTCGCCCCCTAGTGTTAACCCCTTCCCTGCCAGTCACATTTATACAGTAACCAGTGCATATTTATAGCACTGGTCACTGTGTAAATGTGAATGGACCCAAAAATGTGTCAAAAGTGTCCGATGTGTCCGCCATAATGTCGCAGTCCCAATAAAAATCGCAGATCGCCGCCAATACTAATAAAAATATAATAATAAAAAAAATCATAATTCTGTCCTCTATTTTGTAGGCGCTATAACTTTTGCGCAAACCAGTCCCTTATTGCGATTTTTTTTTAACAAAAATGCGTAGAAGACTACGTATCGGCCTAAACTGAGAAAAAAAAATGTTTTTTTTTTTTTTTTTTAAATGGGATATTTATTATAGCAAAAAATAAAAAATATTGTGTTTTTCTCAAAATTGTGAAACCAAAAGAAAGCTCTATTTGTGGGGAAAAAAGGACGTTAATTTTTTTTGATAGCCACGTCGCACGACCGCGCAATTGTCAGTTAAAGCGATGCAGTGCCGGAAGCTGAAATTTCGCCTGGGCAGGAAGGGGGTATATGTGCCCAGTAAGCAAGTGGTTAAAATGAGATAGTGTTTTGAAATAGAATGTCTTTATTAGAACGTTATTTTATTGTAACAACAGTCCAGCTAAATGTTTGTTATTGCCGTGAACCAAGTTACACTAGCATGCTGGGTAGTGTAGTCCCTTTACATGGACACATATACAGCCCCTAATAGACATAGGTTCATTGTGCAGATTCATACACACATATTCTAAAAGGAAATCATGCTTTAAAATTGCGCATGCCCCTGCCACTGCAACTGACAGATGCATTTTACTATCCATAGGCTACATTTTAAAAGCGTTTACAGGTTACCACAAGAGGTCTGGTGCTAGAAATACTGCCCGTAATCTGACGTTCGTTCTGATATCTCACATGTGTGGGGCGATCACTGTTTGTGTGTGTGTGCAGAACTGACATGTTCTCATTTTTCCTGTCGGGATTGCTGGCGGTTTTCCTGTCAGGAAAACTGTAATGGAGCATACACGCGGACAGTTTTCCCGGCCAAAAGCTGTCATAGCGGTTTTCCCGACGGGAAAACTGGTCGTGTGTACGAGGCATTACATTATAATCTATGCATGTCCTGAATGGGCCAATGAATGCCTGCTACACACATATATATATATATAAAAACCATAAATAATACCTTTTTTCCCTTTTTAATAAATTATCAAATAATAGTTGTTCTCAGCTACACAAGAGATTTAGAGAAGTGGGGTGGAGAAACAGTATTGCACTGATCTTTCCAGTGATTGGCTGTGCAGGAGGGGGTTTCAGCACAATTCTGACCATTGGTGGGCGGGCAGGCTGTGCTCCCAGTACAGCCAAAAAACTGACCACACTAGGATAGATGAGCTTCAATGCCTTGGTCAGGTCACCAAGTATTTCACATAAAGGAAACAATACAAAGAGGATATATTTTCATACAAGTATATGGTATCGCAAGCACACATGTCAGGAATATGAAATGTTGGAGTGACTTTTCATATTTACATTCTTCAAATTTTGGTGCTATAAAATATCTAATCACTACTCTGGAATACGGTATGGTCCCTGCAGCCTAGTCTTTGGTGCAGTTACTGGCAATTACCTTACCATGTCAACAGTGGTATAGGCTTCCCTAAAGATTACATTTAGATCCATTCAAACGCAGTAAGCGATGGAAAGAGATGTGCAAACGTAGTAGCCCAAAATAACCAAGCAACTTTCAGTTTAATGAAGTCAGGTCAGCTAAAAGTGAATTGTGGTTGCTACTGGTTTCTGACGCTTTATAGATCATCAACACTCTACACTGCATTATTGATTACACCTCCTGGCTGTATTTTTTATTTTTTTTTATCAGGAATGGATGTCTAGGAATGACTACAGTACTATATAGTTGGTTGAGAAAGAGGCTGTTATGAGATTGAAATGGGGTACTGAGAACATAGATATTTTGAGATATAAAATTGATATTTTTCAATGTGCTGCTAAAACAGGAAAGGTGGCACGTGAACATTTCAAAGGACCCAGTTCTGCTGAACAGGGAAATAGTAGAACACAAAAGCCAAAAAGTCAGTGTATATGAGATTTTTTTTAAATTTACAAACAAGTACCTTTTATCTTCTCTAGCATTACAACATCTTACTGAAAGTTGTAAATGACCATTGCTTTAGTATATAATATAAAATGGCATAAAGTATATATATTTAAAGAAAAAGAAAGTTGTTAAACATCTACAGTATCTTAAGCTTTGCCATACCTTCAGCTATACAAAAAGAGGTATGTTCTTTTCTGACCTTATTGCTTAATTAAAATATATTGTGGTATGAATTGTGAATGTGAAAAATAAAACAAAAATGCTTTTCTTAGCCTTGGCATTGGACAGATGAATTGGTTATTACACAAATAATAATGACAGCACTGGTTCAATTAAATAAATAATTATTTGTAAAAAATTCTTGCACAATAAATAATTCAATAAATATTGTGATCAAATAAAGCCCTCCAAATTATACATGAAATAATTTTTAACCAAAATTTATTTCCAATGAATTAAGTTAAAATAAAACAATCCAATGGTGTACTGACTAAAACGTTACCATCATCAATATGATTCTTCCAAGTGTGAAAAAACCTTTGATGCAAAGTGACCATCAACACTAATACAGTAAAACGCACATGCATGGAAGTGTCTACCTATCTCACTACAAGATTAGGCAAACACAGATGTATTAAACCCTTAGAGCCAAGGCCTACTGGCCCTTTAAGGGCTTTAAAATGCAGGGAAGCGGGACTTATGGTCATGTGACTGCCGTGATTGGCTTCATGGGGTCACATGATCTGAAAGCCCCCATTTGCAAGCAGCGAGGGGGAGCCTTCAGTTAGCCACTGGCAAGTGTGCCGGTGTTCTGCCGAATAAGTTCCACCCAGAGGATAAGGTCCCCCTTCTACTGTGCAGGAGTGGTGCTGAGTCTCCGAAAATACCTGAACATGTAGAGCTGAGAGTCAACTCTACACGGTGCATGCTCAATGACTATTACATATGCTGCATGCTCCCGATGCTAGTGCTACTCTGCAAGGGGTGGGGGTGATTTTAACAATAAAGTACACGTCTTAGTGGGCGTGTTGGCCATCTGAGTTACAGTAAATGTGCAAATCCGCCCATCAACCTTGCCATTGTAAAACCCGCCCATCAACATGCCCCGCTAAGACGTGTACTTTATTGTTAAAATCACCCCCGCCCCTTGCAGAGTAGCACTAGCATTGGGAGCATGCGGCATATGTGATAGTCATTGCACAGCTGCTGTGTAGAGCTGGCTCCCCACTCTACATGTTCGGCTATTTTTGGAGGCTCGGTTGAAGTTCGTACTGCACAAGCGCCACGCCTGCGCAGGCAGGGGCTTCCTAATCCGCCAGGGAAACATTTTCGGCAGGACACTGGGAGTGTGCAGGGCGCACAGTCTTGGCACAGCTCTATCGGCACTATTGCACGCAAATATGGGGCGACTCAGCAACAAGGCCAAGCCTCAAGAGCCCGCTTATTTGCGTGCGCTCTGTGCAAAGAGGTTAATTCCAAAGAACTTTCATACAGGTGCAGTCCACTTTACAGCTTGATCTCTACTGCTGTCCTCTCCCTATTCATTGAAATTTCATAGCCAGTATAAAAATAACATAAAACAGGCTCCCGTAGTGAAGTATTTTAAACATCCAAATCTATTTGACA
The DNA here is from genome assembly GCA_029574335.1 of Rana kukunoris. Lineage (NCBI taxonomy): Eukaryota > Metazoa > Chordata > Amphibia > Anura > Ranidae > Rana > Rana kukunoris. The sequence goes on from CM056050.1 coordinate 297,492,620, forward strand.
CTAGTAATCAATGTACTCAGAAAAGCTGTTTAAGCATAAGCTTAGAATCAAGCATATGGATGTTTTGGCAAAGATATACAGAGGAGCCACTGCCCGTTAGCCACTCCAATCCTTCCCAGTTCCCGAAAATGACAGGACCCAGTTTCTACTCACTCCCAGCATCAGGTTTGCCTTACATGTTTCGTCTGACTTCATCAAAAGAGATGAATTGGTTATTCTCTATACCGTGCAAAGTTTTTACCACTGCTGAGCTTTAGAAATAGGAGGTAATTGTGTGTGCTTCACAACTTCACATGGCTCCACGGACTTGGGTCTCAGCATTCGTTTGCGAAAGATATAGAAATGCACAGTGTGTTACTTCTTCCTTTTACAAGCTAGAAAAAAACATGAATTTCCGGACTATAAAATGTTGCTTGTTTCCTAATTAAGGAGATGCTGCTTTTTTTCTGGTTTTCAACTTTTTTTCTCCTTTGTTCTGCATGAAGTGGCCCAGGGGACCGTGTAACATGTAGAGCCAAAGCAACCCCTTTTTCTGTTAATACCTGAATGGATGAGAATTTTTTATCCTCCCTTTTTTCTTCTCTCTTCTTGTCTCTGACAATTTAGCGATACCCTGTTATATTATTTATCCTATTTTGTCTCTGCTTTTAACTCAGTTACACAGATGGCCATCTGTTTTGTCTTTTATTTATCCTTTTTTTGTAGAAAAAAAATAACCATTGGTAATAATGAAATGTCATGGTTAATCTGAAGCTCCACATACATATTCTTACATATTTTTACATTTAGGATTTCTCAAATCTTTGTTTTAACCTCCCTGGCGGTATTCCCGAGCGTGACTCGGGGTTAACATTCAGTGCCAGAAGCGGTAACCCCGAGTCACGCTCGGGGTGCATTTTTTTTTCCCCCAAAAATTCCTGGCGATCCGGCGGGGGTTTCCCGCTGGATCGCCGGTCAGACTAGTCCCGCTGGATCGCCGGTCAGATGAGTCAGGGGAAATGCAGAGTGAGCGCAGCGGTGGTGTGGTGACATCCCGGCGATCCAGCGGGGTTTCCCGCTGTGATCGCCGGTGAGAGCCCCGGCAGAATGTATTGCAGAGTGAGCGCAGCGGTGTTCTTATCTAATCCCGGTGAGAGCCCCGCTGATGTCTTCTCTGATGTCTCCTCTCTCTTCCGTCTCCGTCTCTGTGAACCGCAGCGCCTCACAGTGGCGGAAGTGGGCGGGAGATTCAAAAAAGTTACAATGTTACAATGTAAAAAAGTAAAACACACACATAAAGTTACATGATACAGTGTAATCTGACAGGATTTCACTGTATCACCTCAGATTATTCTACACTGCCCTGGCTGCCCTTTTTGCTGTTTTATCTAACCAAAAAAAATAAAATGGCATCAAAGCGTCACTTTAGCACCTCCAAAGCGGCTTTGGATCAGATAAGTGACAGCGACAGCGACACAGAGTTCCTCGCAGAATTGAGCGACAGCGATAGCGATTCGTGGCAAGATTCGTCATACGACTCCGACTCTGACCAGAGAAGTAGCGACAGCGACGAATCTCCACTTGAGCTCAGTGAGGTGCGCACTTGGTGCCCTATTGATTGCGGTATGGATGCAGTACCACCGCCAAGATTCCCGTTTACAGGATCGCCTGGGATGAAGGTAGAAGTTGATCACAATGATCCTTTGGCGTACCTAAAATTATTTCTGACAGATGACGTCATTGAAAAGATTGTCACGGAGACAAACCGCTACAAAGAGCAGCAATCCACTACTCTGCACAGCAAGTTTTCCAGATCCAGAAAATGGGAACCTGTGAGTAAGGAGGACATATGGAAATTTCTGGGGCTAATACTTCTCCAAGGGGTGGTGGGTAAACCCCTGCAGAGATGGTACTGGACTAAAAATAAATTGCTGGCAACCCCATTTTTTGGCACCATCATGTCCGAGTACCGATTTTCCCTCATAATGAAGAATCTACACTTCACCAACAATGAGGACTTTGACGAAGCCACACATCCAGCGCCCAAACTGAAGAAAATCTGGGAAGTATTCCAAATGATTATAACAAATTTCCAGCAGGCCTATGTCCCAGACCGTGACATCAGCATTGATGAAAGTCTGATGGCTTACAAAGGTTTAAGTAAGTATTTACTAAGAATTGCAGGCCTACAATAAATAACACCAAATTTCCATACAAAAAAATGGTACCGCTTTTGGAACAAAATTCCAGACAGAATCATACCGCTAGGGAGGTTAAATGATGTTTACTTGTTGTAACTATGTCCCTCTTCCTAACATACAATGCAAGCCCTGAGATCTTTAAAGAATATGACAATCCAATATAAGCTTATTTCAAAAATCTCCTTTCATGCTGTTCATGCAGTGCTACCTGTCCACTGGTCATCTCTTTCCACAACTTCCTGCATTCCCTTCTCTTGTGCTCATTCCTTTGGTTTACTTTCAACTTCTAAGGACTATATATCCCATGGTACTTTGCTGCCTGCAAACAAAACAAACAAACAAAGTTCATAAGTGATTGGAGAGATGTAGCTTCTGTGATCTTCAAAGTAATCTTCCACCACACCTAATGTGTATTGTGATTCCTCCACCAATCAAATTGGCCACTCACCAGAACTACTTGCCTTACACTCTCGTGTTATGTCACAACAAGCATGTAACGAATTCCTCAAATCAAATGGGTGAATGCCAATTCCAACAAAATGATGGGTGAGATCCGCATAAATAATGAAAAAACATATGATAGTGTGATACCGCTAAAAACAGTTTAATGACACACCACATAAAATCTGCAAAGGTTGCACTCACAAAAGTAAACTCAAAAAACAACCGTGAATCAAATCAAAGCAAACTTCCTCAATATTCCTTTGGCTGATGAACTATGGTCACGGCGGACCTGTACAAAAACCGGATGCTTCTCACCACTTCCCCTCCATTGTGCTGGCACTCTCCTGTTTGAAAGAATCTCTCAATCGCTGGTCACTAGCGTGATGTAACTTGCAGAAGCATATCACGTTGGTTCAGAGGGTCAAATGTTTGTTGTGTAGCATATGATTGGCTACCATGCACAGCAACACCAGAATTTGCACTCTCCAGTTTTAGTAAATCAACCTCAATGTCTTTGTACTCTTTTTGGTTCGATTCAATGGTAATAGTATGGTACTTCACATACATCCTTTGTATTTGCTATTCCACTGAGGCCGCGTACACACCATGAGATTTATCCGATGAAAACGGTCTGTCAGACCGTTTTCATCGGATATGTCTGCTGGGCTATTTTGGTTTGATCCGTGTACACACGATCAAACCAAAATCCCCGCCGGCAGACAGCGCGGTGACGTGGCGGTGACGTTGACGCCGCCACGTCACCGAACCAGGAAGTAAAATACTTCCACGCATACATCGAATCCATTCGGCGCATGCGGGAGATTTTTGTCCGCTGGTTAGGCGTACTAACCAGCGGACATGTCGGACGGACGGATTTAGCAGACAAGTTTTAAAGCATGCTTTAAAACTTGTCTGCTGGAAAAACCTGTCTGCTAGCCCGTACACACGATCGAATTTGTCTGCTGAAACGGTCCGTCGGACTGGTTTCAGCAGATAAATTCGATCGTGTGTACGCGGCCTTACACTTGACTTTCCTTCTGAACCCTGCAGAAACTGCTGGCATTTCTTGAATTCCTCAAACAGTTTCAGTATTGATTTTTCTGCCATTAGCTAACAGTTAAACTTGTTTCTGTAAAAAAAAGAAAATTCAGACATTTAGCACTTTAGTTTAGTTTCAGACTTCAGAAGCTAACTGCATGACTACTCATCTGAGGTGCACATATGCGACTTCAAAGCTTAGCGCCTTATAAACTATGGTCACTGTCACATAATACATAACTTGGTATAATTTGCAAGCTGTTTGTGACATTTTCACAAATAATTTTCTTGTCGCAAGTTTTCACTCTGCATCATCAATGGTGCTTTGGTAATTACTGCACATCACCGCAACGTGTGGTAATGCACACGATACAATGTGATCTCATTGGAGACACCACAATACTTATAAACCTCTTTAATCCCCCCATAGTCCCAAAGTAGACGGTCTGCATTAAAGTGGTTGTGAACTTTTACAAGACACTTTTTGCTACAGGTAACCTTATAATAAGGCTTACCTGTAGCTCCCCCGGATATCTCATAAACCTGAACAGTTTAGGAGATATCCCCTGTCCCCTGTATGTGCCGATGCCATTGGCACATGCGCACTAAAGCACACTGAAGTAATGGCACGTATGTGCCGTTGCTCCAGTGAGTGTGCAGTTACCACATGCGTGGGAGTGATGTCATTGCAGCTCCGGCCAATCATAGTGTCGGAGCCGCGATACCTGGAAGTAACCCCCGGGAGTGATGTAGTTGGCCGGTGCTGTGTACGGGCACTGCAGCGAGTGTTTAGATCTCTGGTGTGTATTACATAATGAGCTAGTATGCTATGCATACTAGCTCATTATGCCTTTGTCTTGCAGGTGTTAGTTTTTTTTAATGGGTTTACAATCACTTTAGGGGAAAAAAAGTGTTCAGCTCCCCCTCCAGCCCCCTTTATACTTACCTGAGCCCGCTCACTCTTCTCTATCCTCCTCAGTGGACATGGAGGCAGGAACCATTGGCAATCAATCAAAACCAGTGAGCAGAGAGCGGGGGCTGAGGCCAAGCTCTTCTGTGTTTGTCAATAGACAATAAGAGCAGGGCTCGGGGAGCAAGCATGTCAATTGCCCCTATAGAACGCATGCACAAGTGCCCCAATAGCAAGCAATTTGCTATATGGGCAATTGACAAGGGGGATAGGCTGGCAGCACTGGTGTGGGACTCCAGAAGAGGTGGATTGCGGCTGCTCTGAGCAAATCCATTGCACAGAGCAGGTTAGTATGACATGTTTGTTATTGAGAGGGCAGCTGTATAGCCACTTACTGTAGATCACTTTTACAAAAAAGAGCATCGTCGGCACTAAAGAATGATACCAGGATCATCCTTGCACCTGCAGCTAAGATATTGATATAACTGCTTCCGACAATGACATATACATATATACAGTATATACACACAGTATATACATCCATCAGTTGCAAAAGAGCAACATAATAGTTCAGGGGTCTCCAAACTTTTTCAAACAAAGGGCCAGTTTATTTTCCTTCAGACTTTAGGGGGTCTGGATTGTGGCCAACAGGGGCAGAAAATGTCAGGCCCATCATCAGTGAGAATAAATATGGCCTCAGGGTTGGTGGTCAATAGGAGAGGAATGGTGCCCCTATTAGTAGGAGGAATAGTATTCCATCATTGGTATCGATAGAGTAAATTATGCCCCATTGTTGGTGTCAGTGGGAGTAATAATTCCTTATATCAGTGGAAGGTATAGTGCCCCAAGGGCCAGATAAAAGCTACCAGAGGGCCACATCTGGCCCTCGGGCCGCAGTTTGGAGACCCCTGTAATAGTTAACCAAGAAATGAAGGAGGAGGGCAGAGGAGTTGAATACTATAACAAATTTTTCAGTGATTTGTGTTTTTTTCTTTTGCAACTGTTGTGTTGTTACATTTAGATGGAGGTAACATTTGAAGACAAGGGCACATTTTACATGTTTGCTTTTTCATGTTTTATTTATTGTATTTTATATACAGATTTCACTAATGGTAATCTATGTATCAGACAATGTGACAAAAGGCCCCTGTCTGTGGTTATCTGGGTCAAGCCCCTAACTATGTGTTCAACAGTGTCCTTATTCTCACCAATATAGATTTCTTTCTCATCGAGAGCCAACAGGAGTGATGACTTTAAAGCCAAAGTTACCAATTCAGAAATATGTATATAGGACTTTTGTGGACAGTTTACTTTTTAATATCGTACATTTACTTTTTAACATCACTACAAATTGGGTAGCAATCTAAAAAAAAATCTAAAACAGGTGACATTTATTTTTCTGGCTATTTAAAATGTTTTGGAGATGTGATCATTTAAAAATGCCTGACCTAAACTCATGACTTCTAAGACTGAGTTGGAGGCTCCACCCATTTTGTGACGTCATTGTGGCACATATGCATTCCAATGACATCTCAAAATGAGCGGAGTCTCTGATGAGAGGAAACAACGGCCATCATTTTACAAGGCCATTTACAATACTAACTCATGTGTCCAGAACTGCTGCCAGATCATGAAGGTAAGGAATTTACATTTTCAGTATGGTTAGCATCTATTGTTTTATGTGTTTTATGTTATTTGCACAGCCGCCTTGCAAACAAAATTTTTTGGGGGAAAAAATACACTTTCACGAATTGAAAAATAACAAAACACAATATATACCCCAGTTTTTGGTAAAATGTGAAAGTTGATGTTACGCTGAGTAAACAGATACCTAACAAGTCATGCTTTAAAATTGCGCACACTCATAGAATGGCGACAAACTACGACAATTTAAAATATCGATAGATGACGCTTTCAGATATTTACAGGTTACCAATTTAGAGTTACAGAGAAGGTCAAGTGCTAGAATTATTGCACTTGCTATTATTGCAACGTTTGCGGTGATATCTCACATGTGTGGTGCGAATAATGCTTACATATGTGTGCGACTTACGTATATGGTCGTCTCTGCATGCGAGCACGGATGGGCCTGCTTTACTTTTTTTTTCTTACACTTTTTACACTTTTTTTATCACGTTTATTCCCTTACAATGAATGTAAACATCCCTTGTAGTAAAAATAAGGATGACAGGTCCTCTTTATGGAGACATCTGGGGTCAAAAAGACCGCAAATCTCTCCTTTGCCTTTTTTTTTGATCTTTTGCTTTAAAAATATATATATATTTACTTTCACCCTGGACCAGAAGTGACGTCATGACTTCGCTCCAGTACTCCAAGGCCATAGAGGCGATCAAAGATGATCTACTCTTTGATTGCCTCTGGGATTAGCCGGCCTCACCGTAGGATTGTTCCTCAAGCTTTCAAATTTGAACAGTAAGCCCAAGAAACATCAGCGAATGATGGGAGGAGAGGGAATGTCCCCTCCCACAGCCTCTTAATGCTGCCGGCTGAAGAAAAAGATACCGGAGTTATATGGCTGATAGCTTCAGCCATAACTCCGGTAAACCACTTCAAAGCCACAATATATTTATATTTATTGCGGTCTTGAAGTCGAAAAGTTAAAGACTTGCTGGATGGATCACCAGGTGGAAATAGAGGGGGAAAAAGCCCTAAAAAGTTAAATGAATGCAACCACCACATCAAAGAATTGGTAAGCTACAGCTTTAAAAGGTTTCATACTAGAATTTATCATGATTGCTTCTATTTAACAATACTGCATGGAAAACAGGGTCAGAGCATTCCCGGTTTGCAGTTCTTAGTTAAAGTGAATGTATTCCCCTTTGAAAAATCCTAGAAGCTTACCCATTGTTAAAAGCAGATTTTATTTTAATATAGGTGATGCTTGAAATGCTACCTGCATTATACTGCAGATTTTGTGAAAAATCACTGAGCCAATCACATAAGTGAATTAGATTTCTCTACATGATTGGGGTACAAAACACACCAGGTGTACAAAACACACCAGGCTAAAATCACATGTAGGCTGCATTCACACCTGAGCGTTTCAAAGGTGCATGTTTTTACCACGATTTTGAAGCAATTTTTACCACATGTTTACAGTGTTTTTTCTGCGATTTTATACGGGTCACAAATTTAAAAAGCAGAAAAACGCCTGTAATCTGCCCTAAAGAATCTAATGTTATTTCTTGAGCTCAAGGAGTTTTTTCAGGTGTTTTGCTTCAGGTGACAAAACGCTCAGATGTGAACAGGTGCCATTGAAATGGGTTTTTTTCCAGGCGTTTTTACAAGCGTTTTATAAGCTCAGGTGTGAATGCAGCCTTAGGCCATGTACACACAATCAAACATGTGTGCTGAAACTGGTCGGCAGACCAATTTCAGCGGACATGTTTGATTGTGTGTACGGCCTAGCGGACAGGCTTCCAGCAGACAAAAGTTTCTAAACATGCTTAGAAACTTGTCCGCTGGAAACCTGTCCATCGGACATGTCCGATGGTTAGTACGCCCAACCATTGGATCAAAATCCCGCGTATGCGTCGAATTCATCGGACCTGTTTCATCGGACATGTCTGATCGTGTGTATGTGGCCTTAGGGTTTTTTGACAGTTTTGGAAAGTGAGGCCGTGTACACACGGCAGAGAACCTCGACGGGCAGAACACATCGTTCCGTCCGTCGAGGTTCCCTGCCGGCCGTCGAAATCGGCGACCCGCCCGTCGGGAATGGCAACCAGCCATTCTTCCAGGCGGGCCGTCGAGCAAATAGAGAGCGTGCTCTCTATTTCTGCTCGACGGGCTTCCCGACGGGAAGCTCGCCGAGAGTGTACACACGGCCGAGGTCCTCGCTGGAATGCAGCTTCCAGCGAGGTTCTCGCTGGTTTCCAGCGAGAACCTCGGTCGTGTGTACACGGCCTCACAGGTGCAAACTAAAGTAGGAAGGTAATTTAATTGACAATTGCGCAGTCTTGCAACGCTGTATCCAAATAAAATGTATGTAATTTCTTTCTTTTGGTGATATTTGATCACTGATGCTTTTTTTTTTTTATGCGCTATAAAAAAAAAAAAGACCAACAATTTTGAAAAAGAAAAACAATATTTTTACTTGTTGCTATAAAACATATCCAATGAAAAAAAAAATTAAAATCAAATTTCTTCATAAATTTAGCCCAATATGTATTCTACTACATATTTTTGGTTAACAAAAATCTCAACAAACGTATAGTGATTGAGTTACACAAACATTATAGAGTCTACAAAAAATATTTATGGAATTTTTATTTTTATACTAGTAATAGCAGCAATCAGTGACTTATAGCTGGACTGCTATATTGTGGCGGTCGGTCAGACACTAACTGACACTTTTGACACTTTGCTGGAAACAGTGGCGCTAATACAGTGATCAGTGCTAAAGATATGCACTGTCATTGTACTAATGACACTGGCTGGTAAGGCGTTAAACATCTAGGGTGCTCAAGGGGTTAACTGTGTGCCTAGCCAGTGTTTTTTGTGTACTGTATGTGCTGCTTTTACTAGGGGAAAACATTGATTTTATTCCCTGTTTTGCATGTATACAAAATTCTTCCCTTCACCCCCTGTCAGAACGGAGATCTGCCTTGTTTACACAGGTAGATCTCTATTCTGTGTGTTTTTACCGCTGATCTGCAGGTGCCAGGCACTCGTTGTCCTCCGACACCCGCAGATCAGCATCTGCTGTGATTAATTTCAGCAGAAGCAGTTTGTGGGTGGCCTGCGGGTGGCGTACAGTGCAGTGTGATAGTGCAGAATCATGTATATATACATGTATATACGTGATCCTGCACAGGAGGACCACCCTGCAGCTGTAAATCTTCTATACAGCTGTTTGGGAGTGCTTTGAAGGTCTGTCTAAAAAGCTGTCCATATGCTAAGACAAGAATCAGGAGTGATCATTACTACACAAATTTTCCATTAAGTTCAAACAGTGGCACTATGCAACACAGCATGGTAAAGTCAATGGCTAATTTATTACATGTATATGATAAACTAACCACTTCAAGACCCATCAGACCTACTGTATATGTAAAATGTAAGGGCAGACAACATTTTATACAAAAGATATATTTAAACGTCGCACACCAATGACAAAACGCTTAGGGCGGAAATTCCATTATGTCACTTCCAATTTCAGTAGAACTCACGTTGGATGAGCCAGCAGCGTTCACTGATTGTTTACAGTCATATGCATATATTTTTCACAAAGGTGTAAGTCAATTTCAAATTTTAGTGGAAAATTTGTTAAGGAGCACATGCATACAAAAGTTAAAGTTTTGAAGTGATTTATCTTCTTCTGCAGTGTTACAACCAAGTGAAAAATTGGGTGAATCAAGCACCAATAATCACTGAATGAATGATACACAGCGGGTGGGCCATGCTGCTGAGAAAACTGATGCAAAGACAGAGCTGTGCCACTCCAGGTGGGAATGATTGCTCCCTCCAACCCTGTGGTGCAGGTCCAGTCTGCAGCCTGAATACGAGCCAATAGTTCAAGAAAGGTTGACCACACTCTCAAGTATGAAGCAGTAATTATTACTTTATTGAAGATAAAAATCCATCATAATACATCAAAAGACATCAGGAGACCTCTATGCAGGCATGGCATGAATAACCTGTTTCACTAATCAAGGTCCTCTTAATCATAATCTGGTTATGACTAAGTGAACCTTGATTCGTGAAATGCATTCATCTTGCCATGCCTGCATAGAGGTGTCATGATGTCTTATGATGTATCTTGATGGATTTTAATCATCAATAAAGTAAACATCACTATACCTGGGAGTGCGGTCAAACTTTCTTGAACTTTATGCTGCTGAGCAAGCCCAACAAATCAAGAAAATAATGGTGTTTAGGATGTACCACTCTTTTTCATTCCCTTTTATCTCTCTCTATCCTAATTTTTTTTTTCCCATCCCTTTCTTTTATTCTTTCTCTCCCTTTTTCTTTGTTCTTCCCCCTCTTTTCCTCTCCCTTCCACATATTCTCTATTTTTATTCCTTCTCTTACTCCGTGATGGGGGGGTGGGGGTGGGGGGAGTTGGGATGAGTGGCAGTGTTGGTGGGGGTGGTATCAGTGGCAGTGTCAGTGGGAATTTGGGATGAGTGGCAGTGCTGGCAGGGAGTTCTGATCAACCAACTTAGGTGTTCTTGATCAAGGTTATCTGCTGATCTGAGAACTGCAGTGGGGACTTTTATCGGCAACTATATTCACAGGTAGTGTTTCACCGTGTCTCCGATTTTGTGGTGTCTGGCAGCAGTGATACCTATGCCGAAATCAGGAGATAGGGTCTCCTCCAGCCCCTCCCGCTTCACATTCCTCACCAGTCAGCTGACCCCTAGTCTCTGCCCCCCAGCCATGCCGTTAACTGAATGGGTGGCTGTGAAGTGTCTGAGTGGGCGCTGCGGGCTCCAGGAACAGCCCAGCTGGGTGGACACAAACTCCAGGGACAGCTGTGAAAAGGCTGGGAGAGCGGTGTGGCATTCAGGAACAGTGCAGGATTTGGTGACCCCTGGAAAATTGACATTCGACCCCTGAATGAGGGGGTCCCAACCCCCAGGTTGAGAACCACTGATCTATAGTGCAAGGGAAATGCTGGCAGCTGCTGATGTCATATTAGAGCTGCCTCAACACCCGACATACATTCCAGTGGTCATACATGCCTAATAACAAATCTAGGGTCACTTGACTCCCAGTAAACCAGTGGTATCACTGAGATAGGAACATGTGTTCTGAAAGAAAAGAGAATTCAAAGAGAAGAACCACAGATACATTATTCTTTAACAGCGGAAAGAGAAAGTATTCGTAATGTATAAATCTGCCACTTCCTATCTTTTTTTTTACGTTTAATCCTTTTTTTTTTTTTATTTAGGAAATATTGGTTTTACAACAGAAATTTCTTATTCACCACATTTTAACAAAGCATATATACAGGACAGTAATCTTATTGTCTCGTAGTCCCTTATATTGTTAGAACTAAAAAGGAGACTTAGAGGAGGCAAGATAGGGATGGATGGAGGCTAATTGTTTACAACTGGGGTTCACCTAGCTGCCAGGCCCTGGGGCTTCTCCTCTAGGTTTCAGTTCCCCCTCTAATTAGTAGGGTGTTATATTCCCCTGTTTTCTCCAATCCTTCCCTATTTGTCTATCTCTAATTGTCCTTTTTACCCCAGCCCCCCCCTGTCCTTACTTCCATTTATATTCCCGTATTCTCTTATGTTATCGTATTTCCTTCTTCCCCCACCCGCCCTCCCCTACCCCCAAAAGAGAATATAAAAAAAAAGTATAGACCCACCCCCCTCCCCCACCCACTTTCTCCCTCCTCTCCCCCCTTATGGAGCAAAGCTCTTTATCAGGTTGCTTAGGGCCCCGTTCTATCCCGTTCTTTCACTCCCCTCCTCATCAACCTCCTCCCTTCCTCTGAGTACATAAATGCGTTCCATGTTCCCCAAGTCATGTTATATTGTTCCTTTCTATCTTGGGCTGATAATATCACATCTTCTATTGCGCAAATATTCCTCACCCTATAGAGCCAGTCGGTTATCGTAGGGTTTTTTTTTTTTTTCCAGTTTTGAGTTATCCCCGCCTTAGCTTCATTTATCATATGGCATATGATCGATTTCTTATATATTTTTATTGGGATCTGTGTTAGGTGCAACAGACAGAAAGCTGGATCGTCCTGCATTTCATATATTGTAAATTTTTGGGTTATCCTTAATACTTGCTGCCAGTATTTCCTAATCTTTGGGCAGGTCCAGAATAAGTGGTACATAGTTCCCCTATCTTTCTTGCATCTCCAGCAAGTATCTAAGGTTCCCGGGTACACCCTACTCAGTTTCTCTGGTGTATAATACCATCTATTTAATATTTTATAGTTTAATTATTGGAGCCTAGTACTTATTGATGTTGTCATGGTTAGATTAATTATTTTTTGCTGCTGAGTTTGTGAAAAATTTCTCTCCATATCTCTGGCCCATTCTCTTATAGATGGTATCTCCTGGCCTTCTAAGGGTGTTATTCCTAACCTATACATCCTAGACAGTAGTTTATCTGGGGGTTCCTGATCTTCACAGTAGCTTTCAAATTGTGTTAATTTCCTTTTGTATCTACTTGTTGGTCCCAAGGAATTCAGGAAGTGACACAATTGTATAGCTTGCCAATTTTTAACCCCATATCTTCCTTCCGGGAGTACTAATTCGGATACAGTTGGCCATCTGTCTTGTTCTGAAAAATTTACTATCTGTATAAGGCCCCTCTCTCTCAGATTCCTGTAAGCTCCTTTTTCCATACCTGGTGGGAAAAGTGGATTTCCTAATACTGGATACAGGGGGGAATATCTTGAGGTATATTTACCTAACTGGCATATCTTGTGGCCTATTGCTAGCGTCGTCCCTATAATTGGATGATTTTTTAATTGTGTCGACAATGTTTGATAGCACCAGGGTGCTCTATGTAGTGGGACTTGGCTAATTTCTTGTTCGAGGTCTACCCATAACTTTGATCCTATACTCCTACCCCATTCTATAATCCTACCCATATGGACCGCTTGATAGTATTTAGTTACATCTGGTATTGCTAAGCCTCCATTACTCTTAGGTAAGAACATCCTACTCCTACTGACCCTGGGTTTTTTCTTAGACCAAATGAACCTAAAAAGAAGCCTATTTACTTGGAGTAAAAAGGCAGGGGGGATCTTAATTGGTATTGTTTGAAACAAATATAGTATTCTAGGGAGTATGCTCATCTTGATGGCATTACATCTCCCAAACCAGGAATGAAATCCCCTCTGCCATTTCCTCAAAGTATCCTTGATTATATTCATCAATGGAGGGAAATTTGCTTCAAAGATGTTACCTAGTTTTGGTGGAATATGTATCCCCAGATATTTCAGGGATGTCTTGACCCACTTAAATTTAAAACTGGGTTTTAGAATTTGTTGTACACCCCCCGATAGTTCCACACTCATTGCTTCTGATTTCTCATAGTTAATTTTTAAATTTGCTAATTCCCCATACTCCTCTATTTCTCTCATCAGATTCTGTAGTGATTCCCGGGGGTGGGATATGGTGAACAGCATATCATCTGCAAATGCAGAAATTTTATATTCTCTGCCCCCTATATCTAATCCCCGGACTCTCGGGTTTTGCCTTATCCTATTCAACAAAGGTTCCAGTGTTAAAACGTATAATAGCGGGGACAGTGGGCACCCCTGTCTTGTTCCATTCAATATTTTAATAGGCTCTGAAAGGATCCCGTTCACCTTAATTAATGCTTGAGGTGTAGTATATACCCCCATAATCCATCTATACATATGTTCTCCCAGTCCAATGTGTCTTAATACTCCTGCCATAAACTTCCAATTGACTCGGTCGAAGGCCTTTTCGGCGTTTTGTTTTGGTTTCCCTTGCCCAGTGAACCAGGTTCAGCACTTTGATGGTATTGTCCCTGGCTTCCCGGGTCGGGATGAAGCCCACCTGATCTAGATGTATTAGCTGTGTCAAAAGGGGCTGTAATCGGGCTGCTATTAATTTAGTGAAGAGTTTTAGATCTGTATTCAACAATGAGATCGGGCGATAGCTACCGCACTCCGCCGGGTCCTTCCCTTCTTTGAGAATCACCGCAATATGTGCCATGAGGGCTTCCGGGCGGAGTGCGGTAGATCGGCCGATCTCATTGAACATCCTAATCATATACGGTCCAAGAGCAAGGTAGAAATACTGGTAATATTGTATAGAAAACCCATCTGGGCCTGGGGCTTTCCCTTTTTTAACCATTTTCATTACTCCTTGGAGTTCCTCCATTGAGATGGGTCTGTCCAAGTTCTCCCTTTCAATTGAAGATACTCTTTTCAGATGTGCTGAGGATAAATAATCCTCTATCCTTCCTCTAGGGATGTCTATTTGTTCTAAGTTGTACAGGGAGGAATAGTATTCTCTAAATCTCTGTGCTATATCTTTAGGGAGAGACCTTACCTGACCATTCTTACTCTTAATATGTGGTATATACACGGTATTCCTAGTATCTTTCAATTTCCCTGCTAAGACTTTACCACACTTATCCCCTAGTTCATATGTTCTCCTTCTGCCTACTTGAATAATCGCTTTAGCTTTATACCTCAGTAGATCAGCTAACTCCCTCCTTTTATGTCCTAGTTCTTCTCCTACGCTTGTTGACTGTGTTCCTTTATGTTGCATTTCCAAGGTTTGGATGTCTATTGTTAGTTTCCTAACCTGATTTTCTCGCATTCTTTTTATTCTTGCCCCATGCTTTATCAATATTCCCCTTATCACCGCCTTGTGGGCCTCCCACACTACACTTGGGTCGCTCCCCGGGGTATCGTTGATCCGAAAGTATTCTCCTAGTTCTTTTTCTACTGCCTCTTTAACCTCTGGGGTCTGTAGTAAGCTTTCATTCAGACGCCAGCGACACCCCGTGGAGAGAGCCTTGCCTGATATTGTTATGTCGATTGCCACTGGGGCGTGGTCTGACCAAGTTATATTCCCAATGTTTACTTCTTCCACTCCTGTCAGTAAATAATGAGGGATCAAGAAATAGTCTAACCTGGAATACCTTTTATGTGGATTAGAATAGAAGGTATAGTCTCTCTCCTCTCTATGGAATATCCTCCAGGCGTCAACCAGGTGCATTTCTTTTAACTTACGTAGAACACGCCTCCTAGATTTTCCCGATAGAGAGGAAGATCCTAGAGATGTATCTAATTTGGGGTCCAGTGTCATGTTAATATCGCCTCCTAGGATCGACTTCCCTTCTACAAATTTGTCTAATTTGGACAATACTTTGATTAGGAAGGTATCTTGATGCGTATTAGGTGTATATACCGTAGCTAATGTTACTTTCTCGTCTCCTAAGGTACCTTTTAAGAATATATACCTTCCATTTTCGTCTATCTGTTTTTCCGTTAGTGACCAGGCAATCTGGTTGGATATTAGTATAGCCACTCCTTTAGATTTAGATATTGGGCTAAAGGAGTGGTAGGCACAGGGGAAGAATCTATTTTGTAGATAGGGTAACCGACTGGCTCTAAGATGAGTTTCTTGGACAAAAGCCACATCTGAGCGCATTTTTTTGAGTTCGCTAAGGAGCATTCTCCTTTTTTCTGGGGTGTTTAGTCCCTTTACGTTAAAAGTGGTGATCCTTATACCCCCCATCTTGCAGCTCGGGGCCCTCCCCTTCCCACTCCCCCTTCCCCCCCCTCCCCCTAGAGCAGGGAGACGAGGAGAGTAAATGAGGGAGGGAGGGGAGGGCACCACAGCACAGAGAGGAGAGAGAGATAAAAAAAAAAAAAAAAAAAAAATTAGATATTTGATTCTGGTAATTCTTAAAAGGCCTAGCAGCAGTGATCCTATGGTCTCTTGTATTTTCTTTTAAGTCATTGACTTTTTATAGGATTTTGTTATATTCAACCCATGACATTTGTAGTAGGCTCCCAATCATCCTTTTATGTTCTATTAGTCTGACTCTGATCAGAGGCTGGGTTGACACACTTAAACCTTGGTGCATACACAAAACCTGCTTCCACTGGTATCCCTGTGGGAGCACATTGTTGATGGAATTGTAAAATAGATTTTGTGCTTTAGTGACTTGAGATCACCAATCTGTCACATCAAAGTTTTCCCCAAATATTGTGACAAGGCCCATAATTGTAGACATCTTTCTATTTTGGCCTTTATACCTTTAAATGTCTGCAGTTGTACTGTAGGTTCCTACTCTCGTTTTGAGGGAGTCTGCCTCATCCACTACTATAGGGAGTTCTGGTTCTTGGAAGACATAATGAGCTTATGGTCATGGACTGTCTAAGACCTTTTGTGACAGTAAGGAAAAGGCGGGTGGTGCTCAAAATTTTTGGGGGGGCGCAAACGAAAAAAAAGAAAAAATTGCAGCCTCACTGTGCCCATCAAATGCAGCCACTGTGCCATAAATTGTCACCACTGTGCCATGCCATCAAACGTAGCCACTGTGCCATCAATTGTCACCACTGTGCCATGCCATCAAATGCAGCCACTGTGCCATCAATTGTCACCACTGTGCCATGCCATCAAATGCAGTCACTGTGCCATGCCATCAAACGCAGCCACTGTGGCATCAATTGTCACCACTGTGGCATGCCATCAAACGCAGCCACTGTGCCATCAATTGTCACCACTGTGCCATGCCATCAAACGCAGCCACTGTGCCATCAATTGTCACCACTGTGCCATGCCATCAAATGCAGTCACTATGCCATCAATTCGCACCACTGTGCCATGCCATCATTTGCAGTCACTGTGCCATGCGAACAAACGCAGCCACTGTGCCATGCCATCAAACGCAGTCACTTTGCCATGCCATCAAACGCAGTCACTGTGCCATGCCATCAAACACAGCCACTGTGCCATCAATTGTCACCACTGTGCCATGCCATCAAACGCAGCCACTGTGTCCCTCAATTGTCACCACTGTGCCAATTGTCACCACTGTGCCCTTTAATTGTTGCCACTGTGCCCATTGTTGCCACTGTGTATGTCACTGTGCCCTTTAATTGTTGCCACTGTGCTCATTGTCACCACTGTGCCCTTTGTTGCCACTGTGCCTTTGTTGCCATTGATGCCACTGTGCCCTTTGTCGCCTCTGTGCCCATTGTCGCCGCTGTGCCCTGTAAAATGCACTTACCTTTCTCCTTCCACATCCCTTGATGTCTTCTCCCGCCCTCAATGACGCTTCAGCCAATCAGGTTACCGATAACCAGAATCAGGGAACCTGATTGGCTGAGACGGCCGTCAGTCTTGTCCAAGGAACGCACCCCCTGTACGTCCCGAGGATAAGCATCCGAGAGCCGAGGGCTGTACTCGGAAAGCCTATCAGAGCCGCTGGCTCTGATAGGCACTTCCGCACAGCCAACCAGCTAACGTTATTCAGATGGCCGGCGCTCAAGATCCGGTTATCTGAATAGACCAGCGGCAGCTAGCAACAATAACATACATTCATGCAATGCATGAATGTATGTTATTTCAGTGGCGGTCCAAGAGCCAGAGGGAGCGGCGCTCCAGCGCCCTCTATAGACGGACCGCCACTGGTAAGGACTGTCAATAGCTGAGTTGTCTCTCTTTAAGAGAAACCTCAAACTATTTGCAGTCTTTTGAAGCTCTAGCTGTACTTTGCATTCGAGGAATGATTAGATATTGGACTGAATACTGTC
Organism: Rana kukunoris; assembly: GCA_029574335.1. Classification (NCBI taxonomy): domain Eukaryota; kingdom Metazoa; phylum Chordata; class Amphibia; order Anura; family Ranidae; genus Rana; species Rana kukunoris. Next base: position 297,510,432 of record CM056050.1, read on the forward strand.
CCTTCCTTTCAGCCTCCCATGCCAATGTTTGTTGCTTTTTAAATAATTTATTAGAATACAAGGGATGCTATCCTGAGAATATTGATTTGTATATAATACAGCACAAATCTAGCTTAGTATATACTACTCCTCCACATTTAAAGTGAGCGCACAAGGGCAAATTCAGAAGCATGTAAAATGCAGCATGTTTTTACTGATAAATGTATTTAGTTTGAGATTGCTTTGGTTGATTTGGTTGCATTTATCATGCTCTCCTATCGACTTGCATAGTTGAATAAACGCAAAGCAACCCAATTGTATAGCAAAAACAACAATATTAAATCTTTTATATCACTGCACAAAAAATAAAGGTGTCAGTACCTATATACATATACAAAAACCAATGCAACAAACAATCATGGTGCCCCTGCAGCCTCTTATTTATTACGTCCTAATACATTGAAAAATCTATATATAATTTTAGTTTTTTTTAAATCTATTAAAAACAACACTGTTCCATACAATCCAGGTCTGGCTCAATCTTAAACACTGGATATGTAAAAAATGCTTAGGGAATTCACAAAACAGAAGCAATACACAAATGTTTAAGGAATGCAAGTGCAGGGTTAGGTGGGAAGCAGAAAATATGTTTCCCTGCAGTGCCCATTATGGCTCTCAGCGTCACTAGCAGTCAAATGGACACAAATACATTCATTTATTGTGATATATCCTTGGGGTTGAGTAAGTATCATTACCATAGACATTGGCTTTTTAAATGGTAAATAAAAGCTCATGTTTTGCCTAAAGCTGAACTTCAAGCAAACATCTAAGTATATGGATGAGATACCTATAAGGGAGCTATTTTACCTGCAAAATAATGTGCATTTCTGTTTATCCAGATCTGAGATTTACACCGCTTTGGAACATCCAACATTATTTCTGGCATAGGTAGATACCCGATTTTCTCCACTTGAATTGGTCAGCAAGTGACTGATATCAAGTCAAACTCAGCTGCTTTCATTGCTTGTATTTAAAAAATACAATATAAGATTTTTGATGAATTCACAGCTGCATTGATGTTATTCTTTTCTAGCTGCCTGAAGTTTAGTGTTAAATGAAAAAAGGATGTTGTTAAAAAAAACGTCTTTCCACTTTAATCTTTTGAAACTGCAAAAAATCTGATTCTCTCCCCACAACTTTACCAACAGTACTTTGTTAATAACATTTTCCAAATGTTCAGTCCAGCCCCCTATATTTTGCAGAAGCCTACATAAAACCTGAAGTAAACATTCAGGCATATTTGTGATATCCTGAGGTTTGCTGCACTAAATATGATTCTCAACTTCAGAGAGGTACTTGCCGAGGATAGTGCATGCATGAAAAGATGCTGACAGAGTGCTATATTTCTTCTTACAACATTAGAACTGACCATATTGTTATAATTTAAAGTGATTGTAAAAGGATCTTTTAAAAATAACAAACAAGGGCCCAGATTCACAGAGCGATTACGCCTGCGCAACAGGAGATGCGCGGCGTAAGTCGAAATGTGCGCGTGCGTTTCGATGCACGGCATCCCCAGAACGAGATACGCAAAAAATCTACTTTTTTTTGTCCCGCGTAATTCCGTTAGACTGGCGCATCCGTCCGCACAAAAGTGCGCTAGACAGACCATTGATTTGCTAGTCAAATATGCTAATGAGGGACTTACGGGGATCCACAAAAGAACGTTGGGGCAGCGCAGGCGACGCAGTGTGCGCAACAGCAAAATGTCCTGTCTAAAATTAGAGCATATAAAAGCTGGTCTAAAAAGAGAAAAAAAGTCTACTTGTTAGATAAAGCAACACTGTTAGTGAGGAGCTCAGCAGTCACACGTGTTGCACAACAATCTGTATGCCAACATGCCAGGGGCATCGTCGCGCATAGCTATACTACTGACTTTAGATGAACAAAGAAGGATGAGGGCATGGAGGATGGCACGGGAGAGGATATACCGCACCTGCATAGACCTGTTTGGCATGAGTGATTCTGAGGTGTATCGCATCTTCAGATTCACCCCTCATGTCATCCTGGAATTAACCACAACCCTGCAGGAGGACATCACCAGCCCAACACACCGCTCACATGCAGTGCAGCCACTGGTCAAGGTCATGGCAACACTCCATGTCCTTGCCAGTGGCTCTTTTCAGCGTACCAGTGGAGTGGTGGCTGGGATGTCACAATCCTCCATGAGCAGATGTGTGCACCAGGTTGTCCCTGCAATCCTCAGACGCATGGCCAACCAAATCATCAAACCCACCACTGAGGAGCTGCGGCTGAAGGCAATGACAGATTTCTACAGAATTGCCAGATTCCCACGCACTGTGGGGGCCATTGATTGCACACATGTGGCACTCCAGCCCTCCCAGGAGACAGAGCACATGTACCGCAATCGGAAGCATTGGCATTCCATCAACGTACAGGTGATAGTCGATGCCCAAGGCCTCATATGGCACGTCCGTGCCAAACACCCAGGGTCCAGCCATGACAGCTACATATACAATCAATGCCACATCCGAATGGAATTCGATCAGAACGTGTATGGGGACACCTGGCTGGTTGGTAAGTGACATGGGAGTCAGGCATGACTATCCCCTCCCATGATGCACATATCACAAGGGGCACATGCATGACTAACATCCTCCTGTTTTTTCCCTTACAGGTGACTCTGCATATCCACTGGGACCCCATCTCATGACTCCTATCCGGAACCCCCAAACCCCAGGAGAGGAAAGATACAATCAAGCACATGCCCAAACACGAGCAGTGGTGGAGCGCACCTTTGGCGTCCTAAAGTCACGTTTCCGATGCCTGGATAAGTCTGGGGGTACCCTCTTGTATTCCCCAAACTTCGTGTGCCAGATCATCGGTGCATGTTGCATGCTGCACAACTTCTCAGAAAGAAAGGGCCTACAGATTGGCCTACGTGATGACCTGACCCCTGAACCAGACAATCCCCCCCTAACCGAGGCTACCCCTTCTTCTGAGGGAAGAGCAGCCAGGAGACAACTCACATTGGGCATCTTTGCACGTTAAACACACACACATTAATCATGGCACAATGAGAATGCATGCATGCACACCACTGTGGTCCCTAGCACACACACCCCACATCCACATCAAATTGGATTGGCACCAGTCCACCATGCAGGACTTGTGAGCAGCAACGCCACGCCAAGGCTCCAATTATGTCACTGTACATTCATACACCATTCACACGGACCTGGGGATCACTTCTCCCTGGTCCTGGGGAACCCTTCTCCACCAAAATTGAGGGTGACACCCCTTTTCCGGCAGGAATGTCACCCCCACATTCAAACAGCATTCACAACCCAAAAAAAAATTACCTGCAAAAGCAAAAATTTTCCAGCAAAAAAAAATAATTATTGCCCTTTACGTGAGCCACGCCTGGGGCGCCCCCGGCCACGGCCCCGGCTTCTCAGGGGAGACTCATGGGGAGGGGTAAAACCGGGGAAGGAGGAGCAGCCCCTGATCTCTGCCCACCTGGCGGCCTGCCCTCCAAGGCCACGGCTATTCTGTCCAGGGCAGCACCAAGTGTTGCCGTGTTGGCCTGGGTAAGGGCCCTCACATCCTACCCAACGCCTGCTGATGTCGTCTGCAGTTCGTTTAGGCAGGTTGTGAAAGCCCGGGAGTGGGAGTCCAGGTTCCCCAGCGTATCCTTGATGGAGGACAGGCTCTCCTCCATCCGCACCAATGTCTGGCTGACCTGTCCCAGATGGTGGGTCTGGAGGAACTGGTCCCTTCTCAGAGTGGCGGGCAGGAGATCGGCCAACCCCCTGGTGTTCTGGGATGAAATACTGCCTCCAGCTGATGCTTGTGGCCAGGGAGAAGGGGAGGCCCTTGGGAGGGGAGCCATGTTGGGGGAGGAGGGGGGGGGGGCTCCCCCTTAGGGAGGGCTGCCTGCTGCCAGCCAGAGGGGAAGAGTCCTCAAAAACCAAACGTCCAGTGCCTGACATGGACTCCTCCTCCTCATGATTCTCCTCCTCCTCATGATTCTCCTCCTCCTCTTGAACCTCCTCCGCGGACTCCGGCCTTGTTGGGGGGGCCTCATTAGGCTGCTGTCCTGGGGTTGGTGCGGTCAGGCCAGATGGCCCTGCACCCTCCTGCACATCTGTGGATGACACAAAACATTCACAGGTTGGAGGATCCACACACTTGCCACATATTCCCTTTCACCCCCTCCCCCACACATGCTCACACCTGATATTAAAAAAAATACTTACCTGGCACCACAGGCTCCGGACTTGAGTCAAAGCCGGGCAGGCCCTCAACTTCATGCCGATGAAAGGTCAGGGCCACCGCACGCTCCTCCGCTGTCAGCCTAATACGGCATGGTGGGCCCCCTCCTGTGCCCCTGGCATGGGCATGCATTCTGGCCAGCTTCTGTTTGACCAGACGCCGGAGGTCATTGATTATTTTGTCAATCCCAGACCGGGTCCGTGTTTCCCCCTCCCCCACTGAATTGACCTGCTCAGTGATCATATCCAAAATCTCCCTCCTCCTGGCCGGGGTGGTGTTGGCACTGTCCGGGCCGTGGAGGAAACGCCCATATTCGCTAATGGCCCGGGCAAGAATTATTTTTTCCCCCAAAGAAAAATTGAGCTTTCGCTTTCTCTCTGTCATATTTCCAAGAAAACTCACTCTCAGTCAACAAAAAATCACTCACAAAAACAAGCACAACCAATCAAGCAAGAACACACACAAAGAGAAAACTACTCAGCAAGAAACAGTCACAAAAACAAACAGCAAAAAAACAGCAGGAAAACAAACGAACAGAAATATATCAATCAAACAAACAGTCTCTCAAACACTTATCAAAAAACACTTTCAAAGATCTACTAACAAACACTTGATCACACGAACACTAATCTGACAACTACAAAACACACCGCAACGAACAACAGGACAAAAGCACTTGGTTAAATGGGAAGGGACAAAAGGATGTACTTTTGCAATTCAAGTGCGTTTGTGTGTGTCTATTTATGCTGTTTGCGTAGTTCACAACGTTGCCCTAGTCCATTTCCAATTTCACTGATTGCGCCGCTCCCGAGTTGTGAGCATGCACACAGCGGAGCTGACCATGGTCTCCTTCAAGCGCGAATGCGCGAGCCGGCCGGCCCTTCATTTGCATGGGGTCACGGCTCATTTCAATGTAACACGCCCACGTCCTTCCCAATTTGTATTACTCCGCCTTACGCCTCTGAAAAAACGTTACGCATGCGCAATTTGCTGCGCAAAAGCTACGAGAATAGGGTGATTACGCGGCAAAATTGCGCAAGTCTAACGTAAAGGCGGTGCGCTACGCCGGTCCAATAATGCGCAGATGTACCTGAATCTGGGCCATGGTATACTGTGCAATGGTTTTCAGATCATCAGTATATACCAATTATATAACTATATATACAAATTCTTTAAATAAATATACTCATTTACATTTTATTCAACAAAAAGATTTTCAAAAAGATTAAATAAAAAAATGTGTGTCAATTTGGAAGACTAAGATGAGATGGTCCCTCTAGTGTTCTTCAATATGTTTTTTACAATAAAGACAACCAAAAGGTTTTTTGGAGTGCGGCTGTCCATTTTCCAGCCTCTACAATTTGCCTTGTGCATTGCCAGCACCCTTGGTTTCCTGAGAAATTAATGATTGCTCAGCATACCCACCTGGAGCGGTGACTCCCTTCTTCTGTATACCATTAAAGTTTTCATAACTTGTTTATCTTGGGGAATGGTTTACCTCCTGCAGTGCCCTTGTGGGCTGCAATATGTGCACCACAAAGGCCCTGCAGGTGAGAATTGGTGAACAAGTTGCCAACATCCATAAAGGATTTTGTGGTCATAATCTAGACATTATGCCAATTGTCAGTCTAAAGAACCATCCAGTTTAAAAATAGTCAGAAATGACAAATTTGTACCACACTGGTATGGGAATATCATGAGATTTTAGTGAACAGTGCAATAATTTTTTTTTTCAGGTATTCTTTACACAACTAACAACTATTTTTTGGGTTTGGTCAAATTGCAGGTGTTTTACAATGGGCATTTTCTGTGAAGAGGTTCCTTTAGCGATCCACCCATACTCCCCCTAGTCCGCCTGGGGGGTACTTTTTGATGGCGGCCTCGGTTCGCACACTTTTTGTCATTCATTGGATTGGCTCTCCTGAGGAAGCAGGTTACCACGAAACTAGTTGAGACTTTGACCAATCTATCAATCGACAATTACAGGTGTCTCTCGGGTGATCCCCGAGCGTCAGTTTCTTGTTTATTTTTAATGTTATTTGTATATTGGTTTTACAATAAAATTATTTATTTTTTATTATATTGTATTCTGTTATTATCAGTACCGAGATAGTCCAGGAAAACTCTTTTGAGTGGAGACGTCATAGGGTTAGCCTCAGCCACTATTCCATTGTCCCCACTTCTACCCGCCTTACCTAAAGATTAAAGATTTAAAGATCTGTTATTTGACATCCAAGAATATGTTATTGATTTGCTTTGACCATCTTCTCTGCATGCATGTCTGAATTGTCGTACTATTGTATCATAATCACTTGCGTCATCCAGCACTTTGACTCTGTGACTGAATATCTTTAAGAGGTTAAAGATAATAGCACTGAACTAGAATTTTTTTAGATTTATTATAAAGACACCAAATTAAACGATCTTCACATGTGTTTTAAAGCTTTTCTTTGTTTTTTTGTGATCCGGGTTGTAAGTGATTTGATGGTGTGCTAATTGAATGTAACACATCTATTCTAAAAAAAAGCTGAATTAGTACGTTTTAACAAGGCACAAGCACGAATCTTAACAAAACAGTCACAAGCTGCAAAGTGATTGCTTGTTATCAGCATAATTATTGTAATGTGTAACTAAGGCAAATATATGCAATTTATTAGAATTTCTTCAGGTTGCTTCCTATTTAGTTTTTACATGTTTAAATAATTTATTGCTCAATGATGATCAGAGGAGAAAAAATAATACCAGCACAGAGAAAATATAGCGTGTCCACTTCGCATTAATGGGATATGACTGGGATAGGGGCATTTACTGCAAGATGTGAATGACTTTTGGCTGACGTATCAGAAATTTACATAGGGCTTGTTATAGTTGGTTAGTGATTGGGTGATAAATAATTAAAGAGGGACAATTCAGAAAATTTTTAATCTAGAGGTAGAAGAAAAGTTTTCTTATACTTTAAGTTTTCTGGCACTGTAAAGTGTTTTGGAAACGTAATTATATGCCTAGTCACAGATGCTTAGCAAAGCAGGTGCGGTGATTGGAAAATGGTTTGCCTAAAAAAACATGTTAGCAAAATAATTGAAGAAGATTGCAGAAACATCCATACCACTAATGGTGCTACATGATCACTTGGAGATTAGGCAGTTTATATCGTATTGAAACATAATTTGTATCATATACAATGAAATATTAACTTTGACATTGAAGGTAGTCTGCAAGGGGAATTTTTGCACAAAGAAAGGACACTGTAGGCAGTGCCGGCCTAAGACATTGTGCTGCCTGGGACCAAGAATGAAATGCAAAAAGTAAAATATATATATATATGTATATATATATATATATATATATATATATATTTTAAATTGTCATTTTTGTTGTTGTTTATAGCACAAAAAATAAAAACCGTCAGTAGGGCAGTGGACGGTGTCAGTAGGGCAGTGGACAGTGTCAGTAGGGCAGTGGACGGTGTCAGTAGGGCAGAGGACGGTGTCAGTAGGGCAGAGGACGGTGTCAGTAGGGCAGAGGACGGTGTCAGCAGCATTGTACCAGGCAGGCATTGCCAGGCAGGGGGGCGGGACTTCAGGTGGCCGCGATCACCCATCGTCACATACATGTGTCAAATCTGGACAAGCCCTGCGGCCCGCCCACTCCTGTGTCCTGTCACCACTACAGCAACGGCGCTGGGCTCCTGAGAGGCAGCGGCGCCAGGCTCCTGAGAGGCAGCGGCGCCTGCCCTTCTCACTTGCTGACTGCTTCCACTGCGAGTGTCCTCACAAGCAGCCCGGCGCCGTGCTCCTCATAGGCAGCGGGTGGAACGGGCTGGCAGGGGCGACAGAATGCCGCTCCCCTTAAAGTGCCGCCTGGTACCCATGGTACCACCCAGTCCCATCATTGGGCCAGCCCTGACTTTAGGGTTGAATTACTAAAACTGGAGACAGAAAAATCTGATGCCGCTCTGTAAAGAAACCAATCTGCTTCCATTTTTTTTTTATTATTAAAGCTTTACATTCTCGAGAATTAGTAAACCAACCCCACAGGGTCTCTAAAATAGCATCATAACATGCACAAAAGCACAAAACAATAGTAAACAGTACCAATAGATGTTCAATATTTAAAACTGATCTCCATGCAGCTTTAAAATGCACGAATAAGGGTTGGTTTGCAATCAATAAGACAATGTTACATTTTTAAGGCTTTTTAAAAGCTGAAAAGTACCCAAATTTTACTCAGTATCAGCCTCTTGCATTGCACTCTAAAGACTGCACAACAGAGAACAGAGAGAGGGAGAGAGAGAGTAGTAGCACAAGGAGCCAGTCACGTGTGCTCCAATACACACAGTATGCTGATTGGAGAAGAGAACAGAGTGACAGAGAGATGAGTTTATTAGTGTGCTCTTTTTACTCATTCTCTTTTTACTGCCCTGTCACAAGGTGAGGGTGGGTATGAAACATCTAAGTGGAAGTGAAACTGCAGCAGATTAAAGTGATTCAAAGGCTTTTATTCTTACCTCCTCAGTGCAGTTGGTTTTGCGCAGAGCAGCCTGGATCCTCCTGTTCTTGGGTCCTTCTATTCTGCTGCTGGCCCCTCCCTCCTGTAAATGCCCCTCAGCCAGCAGCTTGCTATGGGGGCACCCACAGACCCCCGACCTAGCCCCGCCCCGTCTTGCCCCTGATTGGCTAAATTACTTTGATTGACAGCATGGCATTGCTGTTCTGTCTCAGCCAATCAGAAAGGAGTGTCTGGATGGCTGAGGGGATCGTGGACATCGCTGGAGTAAGAAGGGACTCGGGTAAGTAATTAGGGGGTGCTGGGAAGGCTGCTACACACAGAAGGTTTTTTGTCTTAATGGTTAGAATGCATTAAGATAAAAAAACATTCTGCCTTTACAACTCCTATAGAGGGATTGTAACGTCAGAGCAGGGCTGGCTGCTTGCTGTGGGGACACTCAACGGGGCCAGGATCACAGAAGAGGGAGGATCCTTGCTGCTCTGTGCAAAATCCACTGCATAGAGCTGGTAAGTTTAATATGTTTGTTATTTTTATAGGAAAAAATTTGACTTTACAATCACTATAAGATCAGGTCCCTACCCTGGTAAACAGTGTGGTGCCTTTGAACAGAGCTTTGTAGTTCTGAGAAATAGATGGACAGGATGTGTCTGTATATTTAGCTGTTTGCCTAGAGTTCAATTCTAAAGTGTTACTAAACCCAGGGCTCTGCATTCACTATATCATATCTCCCGCAGTACACAGAACATGGAAATGCAATTATTTTAGTAAATATAAACTGCTAAATACCCTTTCTCATCAGCAGTATATAGCAGTCTTGTGACTTCTATCAGTGTCTGGTGAAAGCTTGTAGAAGGAGTTTTCATTCTTCTCTGAGTGTTCTATGAGGCTGCAGGGCCCCTGACCCTCTGCATGGACAATGCTGATTGGTCCTGTGTTGATTACAGACACCCTCCAAAAAAAAATTTCTAGCAATACACACCAAACTGAGCATATGCAGTGTCCCAAAGTCTTTGTACTATCAGCAGATGATTTAGGAACAGTTGAAGAAGGGAAGGGTCTGAGCAAACAGGATCAAACAGCCTTTTTACACACCGTGGAGGATTAACCCCTTAGGTTCCACAAAGATTATAACAAGCATGCTGTACTCCATATACAGACTGATTTTACTGTTGTGGGTTTAGTAACACTTTAAGTAATAGATTAGTTTGGGACGATTGAAGGTTTTGTAGATAATGCTTGTATCCCTTTTAAAAAGATTTGTTTTAACCACCTCCCGCCCGTGTTCTAACTGAATGATGGCTACAGCATGGGCCTTAATTTCAGGGAGGCCATCAATAGCCATTCTCTCGTGCATGAGCTGTCTGCACGCCCCCTGTGGGTCACGTGTGGCTCACTCTGTGATCACTGAGTCTATGGCGGCGTACACACGATCGGATATATCCGATGAAAACAGTCCGCGGACCATTTCCATCGGATATGTCCGATCGGGAGTTTGATCCGATGGCGTGTACACACGCGGTGACGTAGTGGTGACGTTGACGCCGCCGCGTCACCGCCACGTCACTGCACCAGGAAGTAAAACACTTCCGCGCATGCGCCGAATCCATTCGGCAGCGGCGCGGCAGCGGCGCAGCATGTCTGCTGGTAAGTGTACTAACCAGCAGACATGTCGGGCGGACAGATTCCCACCGGATAGATTTCAAAGCATGCTTTGAAATCTGTCGGGTGGAGAAATCTGTCCGCTAGCCCATACACACGAGCGGAGATGTCTGCTGAAACGGTCCATCGGACCGTTTTCAGCGGACATATCCCCTCGTGTGTACGCGGCCTATGAGACGATCCCGACCCCTTATCACGTGATCAGCTGTCAGCCAATGACAGCTGATCATGTCATGTAAGCAGAAAATCGGTAATCTTTTTTTTCCCTTTCACTTATCATGAGGGGAGAAAAAGCCTGTCAGAGGGACGTCGGTCCCTCACACAAAGAGCCAGGGCTACCTCATCTGTGCCCCCCAGTGCCACCTGTCAGTGTCACCTATCACCTTACAATGCCCACCAGTGCTGCCAATCAATGCCCATCAGTGCTTCATTATCAGTGCCACCTATCAGTGATGCCTTAGTGCCCATCAGTGCTGCCTTAGTGCCCATCAGTGCAGCCTATCAGTGCAGCCTTATAATCACACATCAATGAAGGAGAAAAAGGACCTGTTTTAAAAAAAAATATAACAAACTATGAAAGTGTTTTTTTTTTTACAAATGTTCGTCCTTTTTTTTGTTTTTTAAGCAAAAAAAAAAAAATACGAGCAGTGATTAAATACCACCAAAAAAATTATAAAAATTTCATTTGGGTACAGCCTTGCTTGATCACGCAACTGTCATTCAAAATGTGAGAGCACTGAAAGCTGAAAATTGGTCTGGTCAGCAAGGGAGTTTAAGTGCCCTGTAAGCAAGTGGTTAAAGGGGTTGTAAAGGTAAAAAAAAATCCCCCTAAATAGCTTCCTTTACCTTAGTGCAGTCCTCCTTCACTTACCTCATCCTTGCATTTTTCTTTTAAATGTCCTTATTTCGAAGCTCTTCAATTCCTAACCACTTGCTCTCTGAATGTGGCACAAAAAGTTTCCCAATTATATATACTACTAAGAGTGCATTACACTCCGGTGAGACTACATAGGATGGGTAGACTGGCGGACCCGCTGTGCTGCCGATGTCAGCAGCATGATGGGGACCGTATACATCTCCTGTGGTGCTGCCCAAAGTTACACAGGTATTGGAGTAGAGTGGTGGGGACAATTAACTCTGTGTTTCAGACCAAGATTCCTGTCAACCCTCTGTGTTGTCTACTGGGGGTCTGGAGGACGTGGTTCCCTGAGGAATTGACCAGGGTGGCAATCTAGAGCACGGTTCCAAGCTAGGAAACTACTTTTATTGGGATGGAAGTCCACCTCTCTGCCCACTCACCCCTCCTGAATAACTCATGTGGGGAACACTCTAATTATGGAAAAATATATATACCAGCATAGGGGGTGTCCAGGCAGGTTTGAACGCATATGGTCAAGGTGGCTGTATACGCCGGGTTTAAGTCCCAGGGAGCTTGTCATGACCAGACTTTTGAGATGTCTATAAGGGAAATGTAATTGGTGCCGTGATGGTACGTGAACTGAGCTGATTTGTGTCGTTGGGGGAAGGAGTAGTAACTGGTGGATTATGGAAGATGATGGTTGTGGGGGGCATGAAGGGCAAATGTCTATATATGTATGCTGTACATTTAAACTGGTCTATTATACGCCTGTACATTGGAAATTGTTGTTGTTTATGTACATGTTCAATAAACACCTTTTTGATTGAAAAAAAAATGTCCTTATTTCTTCTGAGAAATGCTCACTTCCTGTTCTTCTGTCTGTAACTACACACGGTAATGCAAGGCTTTCTCCCCGGCGTGGAGAAAACCTCTTGAGGGGGGAGGGGGCGAGCAGGCAAGTCAGGACACTCTTTACTTTGCATATAGAGAAAAGAGCTGTGTGTTAGTGGGCGTCCTGACACTCCTGCTCGCCCCCTCAAAAGGCTTTCTCAACACCAGGGAGAAAGGCTCACATTACGGTGTGTAGTTACAGACAGAAGAACAGAAAGTGAGCATTTCTCAGAAGAAATAAGGACATTTAAAATCAAAATGGAAGGATGAGGTAAGTGAAGGAGAACTGCACTGAGGTAAAGAAAGCTATTTAGGGGGGGTGGGGATTACCTTTACAACCCCTTTAAGAGTGCACTTAATGAATTGGATAGGTGGTGAATGCCTTATAGCAAATAGAAAAGAAAGTGTTTGGGAACAGTAGAGACCAACAAAGGAGCAAGGATTTTAACAGTGGAGCAAATGATTCCCCTTATTTATACAGCTGAAGATTAAATGGGAATGTTGCTGGTTGTTAAAGCTTTAGATATTAGAACTATGATTTTGAAAATGCCTTATCATTTAAATGGCTGCATTTGTTTACAGCATATAACAGTGCTTACTCTCATCTTTGAGAAAAGAGATGTTCTGTAGCTGAAGACATTATGTAGTTATTAGAGTATGACTATTTATTGATGAGTTGATTGCCTGTTGTTGAAAATAATATCTGCAGGAACAGATCTATTTTGTTCTTCAAGTTATTGCCACAGTATAATAAATAACATCAAACGCTCCATTGTCTTTTGATTACCTTTATTACTTTTAGCTAATGTTATCAATTTAGTTTAAATGTATTGTTCCTTTATAATATATTGACAACAACAGCATTTGATGCTTAGGAAAGCACTTGGTGTTACAAAGTCAAGCCATGATACTACTACAAGAATGCTGAGGGCCACTTTTCAGTGCTGCTGTGGCACTCTCTCTGCAGTTCTGTATACAAATGGATACCTTTTAAGGCACATTGTGCAAAGGCATGACAAAACAAGCCTAACAAGGATTAAATCAATGAAGCGTTATATACAGTGCATGCGGAAAGTATTCACAGCGCTTCACTTTTTCCACATTTTGTTATGTTACAGCCTTATTACAAAATTGATTAAATTCATTATTTTCTTCAAAATTCTACAAACAGTACCCCATAATGACAATGTGAAAGACGTTTGTTTGAAATCTTTGCAAATTTAATTAAAAAAACAAAAACAAAAAAACTTTGTTGAAGCACCTTTGGCACCAATTACAGCCCCAAGTCTTTTTGAGTATGATGTTACAAGCTTGGCACACCTATTTTTTGAGCAGTTTCTCCCATTCTTTTTTGCATGACCTCTCAAGCTCTATCAGGTTGTATGGGGAGCATTGATGCGCAGCCATTTTCAGATGTTTCCAGAGATGTTCAATAGGGTTCAAGTCTGGGCTGTGGTTGGGCCACTCAGGGAAATTCACAGAGTTGTCCCATAGCCACTCATATGTTATCTTGGCTGTGTGCTTAGGGTTGTTGTCCTATTGGAAGATGATCCTTTGGCCCAGTCTGAAGTCCAGAGTGCTCTGGAGCAGGCTTTAATGAAGGATGTCTATGTACATTGCTGAATTCATCTTTCCTTCAATCCTGACTAGTCTCCCAATTCCTGCCGCCAAAAAACATCCCCACAGCATGATGCTGCCACCACCATGCTTCAGTGTAGGGATAGTATTGGCCAGGTGATGTGCGGTGCCTGGTTTCCACCAGACATAACGCTTGCCATTCAGGCCAAAAAATTCAATCTTTGTTTCATCAGACCAAAGAATTTTGTTTCTCATGGTCTGAGAGTCCTTCAGGTGCATTTTGGAAAACTCCAGGTGGGCTGTCATGTGCCTTTTACTGAGGAGCGGCTTCCATCCGGCCACTCTCCCATACAGGCCTAATTGGTGGAGTGCTGCAGAGATGGTTGTTCTTCTGGAAGGTTCTCCTCTCTTCACAGATTAATGCTGGAGCTCTGTCAGAGTGACCATCGGGTTCTTGTCACCTCCCTGACTAAGGCCCTTCTCCCCCAAGCGCCCAGTTTTGTCCGCTCTAGGAAGAGTCATGGTGGTTCCAAACTTTTTCCATTTACGGATGATGGAGGCCACTGTGCTCATTGGGACCTTCAATGCTGCAGACATTGTTCTGTACCCTTTCCCAGATCTATGGCTCAATACAATCCTGTCTCGGAGGTCTACAGACAATTCCTTGGAGGACTTCATGGCCTGGTTTGTGCTCTGACATGCACTGTTAACTGTGGGAACTTAGTCAAGTGTGTACTGTACCTTTCCAAATCATGTCCAATCAACTGAATTTACCACAGTTGTAGAAACATCTCAAGAATGATCAGTGAAAACAGGATGCACATGGGTTAAATTTTGAGTGTTATGGCAAAGGCTGTGATACTTATGTACATGTATTTTTAATACATTTGCAAAGAAAAGCAATTTAATCAATTTTGGTATAAGGCTGTGGCATAACATGTGGGGAAAGTCAAGCACTGTGTATATTTTCCGGATGAACTGTAACTCTTTAGTAACAATATACAAGTTGCATAAGTATTTAGGTCAATTTAAGTTACAATCCCTACTTACAATAGCTGTTTGATTAACAACATAAGCAATGTTCTACACCCGGTAAGCCTTAGTATTCGTGCACAAGCAGCTAACAGCAGCAACAGTCACTCAGTCACTCACAGGTACTTGGAGGCCTCCCTCCTCTGTTAGGCAGATATTCCCTTAGTGAATTTTCCAGACTAGATCCTAGGTGAAATCTCTCCTTGTTTAGCTTCAAAGATTTTTAGCAAGCAGGTCCTCCAGCTCTAGCATAGCTGGGACCACGATGAGCTTGGTAAATTGGTACATTTTAGCTGGTTTGAATTGGCTGAGACCTCATACTATAAATATTCAGGCTCCTCATTAGACCCGCTCCACTGCTATGTTATGGAACTTTCTAGAAGGAAGTGTGAAGCAATCAAGACTGCAGATTGTAAGATCCTGATCATTACAAAATAATCGGACACTGCTCCACTGATCACAGAAGAGCCTAAAAAGAACATCATTTTCCTATCACCCAACTAGGAGGGTGTTACACTAACAAACAGAAAATCTGATTTTACTAAGTTTCTTAGTGCACAACCAAATATGCAGAGCTGGACTAGTGGTCCCCCCACACCTGAAATTTGCACTGGTGAGAGACAGATTTCACAGAAGCTGACGACATAGGTGAGTATAAAATGTTTCACAAGTTGTAACAAAAAACACTGTCCTGAACGGGTTAGAAGGAGGTGGGGTATACATTTTGCTGGCAGATGTGCTTTAAAAAGCACAGGCTTCACATAATAGACTCACATTGAGCCTAAGCGGAAACCTCTGGGTTCTGACTGCAGGGCATCGTATCATAGGAAGCACAGATTCTAGTAAACTGAGAGAATATTCTGTATTCGTTTGTCCTTTGAAGAGTCTACTGATGATATACATCAAACACTGCAGTTGTGATAAACAATGCCTGCTGTACAAATGTAATAGATTACTTATTGTTTTACCTTATTACTTGGAGTTGCTTTAAATCTTGCTTTCATGGGTACTTTGGGCCTGCTAATGTGGCCTTATCTTCTTACTGAAATGCAATCATCATGTTTGAGATTTGTGTCAAAATAATGAGATCAGATACCGACAAAGTACCATACAAGGGGAAACACCTCTTGGAAAAAGATACTTAAGAATATGTATAAAGAATCTCTTGAAAGGCAGCATACAATTTTTTAATATTATTTTCCTGTATAAAGCCATGCTAGCCATCAAGAATTTGTCATGAGCTGACTACTGCAGCATTCTTATTATTCTCAATCTTAAAGGGTCACTAAAGGAAAAAAATGTTTTTGCTAAAATGACTGTTTACAGGGTATAGAGACATAAAAGTTAACTGATTCCTTTTCAAAATGATTAAAAATAGATACAAATCAATCATATAATGTGCCTGCAGGTTAGTTTCACTTTTGAACTGGCTTCATGTTTCTGCAAAATAGAAATAGACACACAGAACAAAAACAAACAAATCCAGGGCAGTGTTTTGTTTTTAAAATTAATCTGATTGGTTCTGGGAAGTTTTAGACACACAGTAATGACAGCTTAAACCATCGTGAGAAAGCTCCCAGTACTGTGGTTATAAGGAAACAGACAAGCAGGAAGTGTGGAGAACAGAGCAGGATTACAGCAACTTCAAAGCAAAAATGAACAATAAGGACATGAAACCAGTACTGCAGTAAGGTAAAGGAAACTATTTAGCTAAAAAAAAAAATTTCCTTTAGTGATCCTTTAAGGTTTTCTCCTCTCTGTAAGACCGCTCCTTTGAACTTGCTCCTCTTTGCTGCACAACCGGTTGCATGTCTCTGACATCATCCTTTACAATGCCAGACCTGTAGTTCTGCATTGTACATGAAGACACAGAGGGCTGGCCCCAAACAGCAGGGGAGAGAAATATATGCCAGGGGAGATAGGAATTGACAAAATATGTCACCTTAATCATCATCCCCTAGGAAAAAAAACAGCTGTTAACCCTTGCAACAGTAATGTATTTTCTTTCCCAGAGCTTAGCTTTAAACAGAATGATGCACCCCTGAACAATATTAAGGGAGCCCTAAAAAGAGGCTCCTAACAGTTTGTATTACCTGGGACCATGGCTAGGGCTTATTCAATAAACAAAGAGCAACAATAATTAGAGTTCACTTTACAAAAGCAAAGCCAAAAAAGGTTGGCTCCGTTTTTTTTGCTGTGGCTACTAAATTTAGTTATTTTCTCCTTGCGCAGTGTTACCAAATATGCCCTTGATTGCTATCATATTTTATAAACGTATGCCTCGTACACCCAGCCGGACTTTTTTGTCCGAGAAAAAAAGTCCAACTGGCTTTTTTTCTCAGAAAGTCTGGCCGTGTGTAGCCTCCATCTGACTTTTTTTTTTTGGTCGGAAGTCCGACAGACCTTAGACCTGTTCTCTTTCTTTTCAAAGGACTCACGGCGGACTTTTGCACGTTCAAAATTCCGACCGTGTGTAAGAGGCATTAGAGTCTTTATGATACAGTCTCCTGCAGACAAATTACAGCTCCCTAAACATGTGTTTGTTTTTTTGGTTTTGGTTTTTGTTGACAGAATTTGCTCTTTTACAGGATATAAATCCCCATTTTATATGGTTGCAGTGCCATCTTTAGAGCATTATAGGCCCCCGGGCAATACAGTGCACTGGGGCCCTGTCTACACAACCACGCACAATAATTTACTGCCAAAAATCATGAAATTTACTGGCAGAACCACAATTTTTTATTGGCACTGCAAAAAAAAATACCTAAAATTACAGTTTTACAAATTTCTTCATTGGCATGAAGGTCAGGTTACTGTAACCCAGCCTGATCAGAGTTTCCTCTTGCATCAGAGTCTGCAGAATTCCCCCTTACAGTGAAAGGGAACTCTTATGTAAAGGGGAACACTGCAGATCATGATGTAAGGGGGAACTCTGATGTGGAGGGGGGCTCTGGTGACCAGAGACCACCTTATATCAGAATCCACTGCTTTCTTATTACATCAGAGTTCCCACTTACATCACGGTCCTCAGACTGAGTTCCCCCTAGCACTGTAAGGGGGAATCCTGCAGACTCTGATGTAAAGGGGAACCACCTTCCGTAGAGTAAATACACTAAGGTAAGGGGGGGGCACTAATATTTTTGTATTCACTGCCTCCTTTCATCAGCAACCACCCGCCCTTAGACTGGCCTGGTGGTGCTATCACTGACCTCCTCTCAGGTGCACCATGCAAGGCTCAGTCAGATGGCTCCAGCTTGGCTGCTCTGGTTTTATCCTATAGTCTCTCCATGTCTGACTTCTCCTGTGACCCCCATCCCAGCGGCGCTCCCACTCTTAACTCCTCTCCAGACTCTTCCTCAGAGACTGTAGACACAATACAGTTCTACAGTTCTGACCCGCCGTTCTCCACCATTTTTTACTGGGGTCGCTGGGCAGCCGATGGGGGGCCCCCCAGGCAAGTGGGGCCCCCGGGCAACTGCCCAGTGTGCCCAATGGAAAAGACAGCCCTGTATGGTTGTGCCTTTCCTAGTTAAAAGTGCCTTTCTTAGACAGCACAAGACTTACATACGTGCATGTAAGGAACTCATACATTATTTAATTCCTATTAACATTTCTGTGAATAATGACAATAGTAAAACAATAGCTTTATGCCTTAGGGGAACAGTCATATCACAGCTATATATTTCTTGCCGCCATTCTAAAAACAAAAACGAAACTTATATTAATGCTACATGGGCAAACACAGCAGCTGGTTTTAGACACTGGCACGTGCTGACCAGACAGATCTTTGGGATTGCCACTTGATGAGTCTTCCAGTATTGGGATTTCATAAGTGTTTTGTCCTCTAGCCGTTGCTGGTTTTCACCTTGACTTGGTAGGAAATATGTTCTATGGCAGGCTTTGCTGTCTTGGGTAAATCCCTAGTAAAGGTTATAAGCTTACAGTGATAAGGTAAATGGAAATCGTTCCTAGCAAGTTTTGTATTCACAGTCTGTAACAGGCTTTTCTGATATACGCTTGAGCTTTTAGGGTAAAAAGATATATATATATATATATATATATATATATATATATATATATATATATATATAGAATTTTTATTTTGTGGGATAAAGGCAGGACATTAGAAAGCATATTTGCGGGGGCAGTCACTGTAATAAACAGTAGAATACATAAATGTGATAGTTTAAAATAGGTAAATTGTTACGTAATGTAATCAACTAGACAATAAACATACAGTCATTGGATACATTGATCTAATGTTTCTGGCGTGTGAACAAGGCTGTGTATGTTTCATCCCGGGACTAGCACATCATAGGCCTCGTACACACGATGAGATATGTCCGCTCAAACTTGTCCGACGGACAGTTTAGAGCGGACATGTCTCATCGGATTTCGGTCCGATGGCGTGTACACGCCATCGGATCAAAATCCCCGCCGGCAGACAGCGTGGTGACGCGGCGGTGACGTTGACGCCGACACGTCACCGCTACGTCACGCACCAGGAAGTAAACACTTCCGCGCGCATGCGTCGGATCTATTCACAGGATACGACGCATGTGCGGGAGGATATGTCCGCTGGTTTCCCGTACTAACCAGCGGACATATCCGACGGACAGGTTTGTAGCGGACAAATTTCAAAGCATGCTTTGAAATTTGTCCGATGGACAAACCTGTCCGCTAGCCCGTACACACGATCGGATTTGTCTGCTGAAACGGTCCATCGGACCGTTTTCAGCGGACAAATTCGATCGTGTGTACGCGGCCTTAGTGATTGCAAAAGTCTCTGTTCTCTCTGTATCTATTAGAGACTGTCAGATCATACTACGCATGATTGCTGTTATAGTTTAATAAGATGTGTTGAGGGAAGCAAGGAAATAAGAAAGGAGGGGGAAGTATGTAAGGGGTCAGATGGAGTGACTATGGATATTTTAGGGAAGGGTGGGGGGGGGGGGGGTATCTGAGTTCTCGTAACATACAGTGGTGGAACATGGGAAGTTGGGTCGAGAATTTGACCCTCCTCTCCTGCCGCAGCCCTTCAAGGGTATGTCAATTCATACTTGTATTTGTCAGTTGTAACGAAGTGTAGCCAGCAAGACCATATTTTTCTTTCGCTTGGTGAATGAGAGCTTCCATTTCTGCAGTTTTTTGTATGCGCGTGATTCAATCGGCTATAGTCGGTGGTTCTGAACAGCGCCATTTATCTGGTATGCATATCTTTGCTGCATTTACCATATGCATGGCAAGTGAACGAAGGTAAGCATTTTTTGGATTCGAGGAATGGTGTAACAAAAACTGTGCTGGTAAAAATTAGAGAGAGTAAATGGTAATTTGGTTGGTGAGTCTGTGAACCACCTTTCAGAAAGGTTGGAGTTTGGGACAGGTCCACCAGATACTGTAGCAGTGATCCCAGTTCCCCATTGTCCAGCATTGTGCGGAGACTGATGGGAATATTGCATGCAATCTATAAGGGGTCTTGTGCTATCTTGAAAATATTTTTCAAGCATTCTCCTGGGCATACACATTAACAGATCCCTTGGGCATACATGTATAGATATTCTCCCACTCTTGATCTGATCGGTCGATTGAGAGTTCTTGCTACCATTTGCGACTGGACAGGTTTCATTTTGGGTCAATGTCCGCAAATAATAGAGCATATGTGTCAGAAGTTAGGTGATTTTGAGGTTCTGTTTTCAGGCACAGTGATTCAAAAGGGGTCTTCTGTCTGGATCAGTCGGGTCGAGGGTTAGGATTGTCGAGGACGTGTCGAACCTGTACATATGTCCAGAATCGGAATGTATGATTTGTCATCTGGGAGGCTAGTTAAGATTGTGTGAGGAGGCAGCCTCTCTCGTAGAATTGTTCTGCTCAGATGGTAGAGTATGGCCATGAGTCCGTGAGAAAGGAAGTGGAGGCTCCTGAAGGGAAATCTGGGTTTTGTCTCAGTGGGGTTGAAAATATTTTGTGCTTACGGCAGGCTTCCTGGAAGGTGTTTAAAATTGGAGAAACGGATATAGCGTGTTATAGCTGAACCCTTGCCTTTACCTTAGAGTGGATGTTCCAGTCAATTATCCTGGTCAGGTGGTATGCTTTGTGGTATTTCTGGAGGTCTGGGAAACCTATGCCGCCTTTTAGTTTAGGAATCATCAGTCTAAAGTAACTAAAGCCGTGAGTCGCCCAATATGAAGTCCACACAGGCCTTCCAGTATGTTGAGAAAAAGGTACGAGAAAGTTTTATGAGAATGGTTTGTAGGAAGTATAATAATCTAGGTAAAAAAACAGAATGCGCTACTAACATAAATCGAAAGCAAAATAAGTGTCCACAGGTGATAATTCAAAACCAAATAAGTGTCCACAGGTGATAGTCATAAGACTAGTGTCCATTAATCCAATCAAAAGAAACAAATGGAATTCACGGTTATATATGAAAAAAGTCAACACCAGTGCAAAGAAATGTGAATAATGTTGATAAACACGGTGACACTCTAATTCAAAATAGTGCTGATAGAAGATCCTCCACCTTGCAGAAAAAAAGATGGCCGCTTACCAGAACTCTGGTGGCCCCTTAATTAAAAGAGAACCCCAGATAGCGTGTGCTTATCCACTAGGAGGAAGATGTAAGGTCAGGTCACTTGTTGATCCCCATCGGCAGCAGAGCAGGATTGAATACCGAAGCTTCCAAAGGGATCTGGGAGCCGGGAAACGCAGACCTGGAACCTGAGAAAACACAGCGAAGCAGTGTCACCTGTAAACTCTGAGTCGCGGTCGGTCTTTATCTGATATCACTCACTGTAGATTTCACTGTCCATGGGTTTGCTCGCTGTAGATTTCACTGTCCATGGGTTTGCCGTCGGTGTTGACTTTTTTCATATATAACCGTGAATTCCATTTGTTTCTTTTGATTGGATTAATGGACACTAGTCTTATGACTATCACCTGTGGACACTTATTTGGTTTTGAATTATCACCTGTGGACACTTATTTTGCTTTCGATTTATGTTAGTAGCGCATTCTGTTTTTTTACCAATTGTTTTACACTGTGTTTGTTAGTACAGTCAGGTGCAGCTTCTTTTGAGCTCTTAGCAGCTCCTTATTTATATATATATTTAGCACTGGGTTGTTTTTATATTGTTTTGTATCTTTTTTTTTTTAACAACAAGGTTGGTCTTTATTGGGAAAAAAAAACATAAGAATGGTACATGACAATTTAGTCTGGGTAAGAGCAGTACAATACATAGATTACATACAGAGGGGAAAAAATTAAAATAATAATAGAAAAAAATAAGAAATATATATATATATACATATACATATACACACACATACATATTCATACATACATATATATATATACATACACATACATACACATACATTCATACATGCATACATATACATACACACACATACATATAAGGCACACAATAATAAGGCACACTTCTCTATTATGAAATAAGGCGGTTATATCAAACAGGTAGGATAGCAGGTAATATCACAACAACCAATATCGCAGGTATCAGAGCGAACGCCCTGGGGAAGGGGAGGAGGAGGGGGGAAAAGGGGGGGGGCAGGGGGAGGGGAAGGGAGGGAGGGGGAAGCCCACCCACGACGCCAAGAACAATTCTCCCACGTACATCTCAGGGGTTAGCAACATATGAGGGATCGGTCCAGGGCCGCCAAACCCTCTCATACTTCATAGGACACCCTCTACTTATATACGTCAACTTATACAATGGAAGCACTGCGTTTACCGCCCTTTCCCAGGAGCCCACAGTGGGGGGTAAGGGGGAGATCCATTTCAGCAGAATCTCCTTCTTAGAATAAAAGAACAACAAAGAAATCAACGTCTTGGTATATCTAGGCCGCAGCTCGTCATCCTGTACGCCCAACAGGGCCAATTCCGCCGACAAGGGTAATTCCAGTTGGAGGCGGAAATTGATAGTCTCTCCCACCGCAGCCCAGAACCTCGCCAGCTTCGGGCAGGTCCAGAACATGTGTAAAAAGGTGCTATCAGACGAGTGACATCGGGGGCAATTTGGTGAACGGAGCGGATAAATTCTGTGCAGTCTCTGAGGCGTAAAATAAACCCTGTGCAGAAATTTCGTTTGAATCAGCTTATCCCTAGAGGAGATGACCACCTTAGAGCTAGCCTCAAAACACTCCTCCCAGGTTTCTCTGTCCAACTCAGGGAAATCCCCCCTCCATTTATCCCACAAGGCTTCCATCTTTGGGGAATCCCTCCTCTGGAGAGCAAAATACAGCTCAGACAGCGGCTTAGCCAGAGTCTCCTGCGTTAACAGGTCCTCTATGGAATCGGCTTTCAGAGTAGGGGGGGACGGGAACTGCGCCCCGGCTGCGTGACGGAGCTGCTGATACCTAAACGCCATCCATAAAGGAAGGCCAAACTTATTCGCCAGAGCTCGGAATGAGAGAAGAGCCCCGCGGCTGTAAACGTCGCGGAGCAACTTAATGCCAAAGCGGGCCCACAGCTGCGGATCCGGAATGGTTCTAAAATGAGGGAGACAAGGGTTGCCCCACAGGGGGGTAAAGGGGGACCGCTGGTCGGGGTTCAGGAACCGTCTTCTAGCCACCCCCCAGACCCGAAGTGTCGCCACAGTCGGGATCGGCAGCAGAGGGGACGCCGAGGGGCCCCGGTACACAAGGTTGGTAAGCTCCGTGAGGGAGCCCACGATGGCCGCTTCCAAACAGACAGCCGCATTAGCCCTGGACTGCTGAAACCACCATCTCACCGTGACCAACATAGCCGCCCAGTAGTAAGTCAACAAGTCAGGGAGGGCAAGTCCCCCACAACTCACAGGGAGCCGGAGGGTCGCCCTAGCCAACCGGGGGGAAGAACCCCGCCACAGGAAGGAGCCGATACAGCCATCCACCTCCCTAAAAAAGGAAGCGGGTAGCCACACCGGGCAGTTCCTAAAAATGTAAGTCAGCTTGGGGAGGTAGATCATGTTTATGAGATTGATACGACCCAGGAGGTTGAGAGGGAGATCAGCCCAGCGGGAACAGTGGTCTCTAAGGCGCTGGATCACAGGTAATAGGTTGAGGCGGTGGAAGGAACGCAGATCTCTCGCCACCCTGACTCCCAGGTATACAAACTCATCCACCCACCGAAGCGGAGTCTGAGCCCCCGACATCTCGGCCCGCGCATCCAGGGGAAATAGAACAGACTTGGACCAATTAATACAAATCCCCGAAAACCTCCCAAATACGTCAAACATCTCTAGGGCTGCAGTCAACGAGGAATCCGCGTCGTGTAAATATAACAGGGTATCATCTGCGTATAGCGAGATCTTCTCTTCTAGAGGGCCCAGCCGTAGACCTTCGATGCGACTGGATTGTTTTGTATCTTAGCGCAGTTGATTCCTCCTTTTTTCCTAATAATCTAGGTAGAATGTTCATTTTTATAATTGCAGCCCTGCCAACCAAGAGAAGAGACCAGTTGACCATGACTTCAAATCTTGTGTTATTGTTTGTAGTAGTGGTAGGTAGTTTTTGGAGTATAGGGCCACGAGGTAGCAGGGAAGCTGGATGCCAAGATATGAAATCATGTGTTTTTCCCATTTTAACTGGAAATTAGATTGGCATTGTTGACATATGTTCATAGCTAGTCAGTGGCGGCTGGTGAAGTTTTAGGATGGGGGGCGCAAGACCCCGCCCCTCCACATGCGGCCCCCTCCCACTTATAAGCCACACCCATCATAGAATCCACCCACTCCGTCCCCTGTATTCCACTTGCTTCCACTCATAGTGTCAGGAGTATGCAGCTCAGCATCACAGCACAGAGTATATAGCCCCAGCATCACAAATCATGGTATATAGCGCAGCCTTACAGATCGGCGCAATCAAAAACTAAAAAATTACACTGTTAGTAATTACCAGAGACTGCGGACATACTGCACAAGATTACCAGAGACTGCGGACAGTGAGGGATGTACACCCCCAGCACTGTACTCTGTGTATGGAATGGATACATTACACCCCCCCCCCCAGCACTGTACTCTGTATAGGATGGATACATTACAACCCCAGCAGTGTACTCTGTATGGGATCAATACATTACACCCCCAGCACTGTACTCTGTGTATAGGATGGATGCATTACACCCCCCCAGCACTATACTCTGTGTATAGGATGGATACATTACACCCCTAGCACTGTACTCTGTGTATGAAATGGATGCATTACACCCCCCCCCAGCACTGTACTCTGTATAGGATGGATACATTACACCCCCCCAGCACTGTACTCTGTATGGGATGGATACATTACACCCCCCCAGCACTGTACTCTGTGTATAGGATACATACATTACACCCCCAGCACTGTACTCTGTATGGGATGGATACATTACACCCCCAGCACTGTACTCTGTTCCCATACAAAGACTACAGTGCTGGGGGTGTAATGTATCCATCCCATACAGAGTACAGTGCTGGGGGGGTGTAATGTATCCATCCTATACACAGAGTACAGTGCTGGGGGGGGGGTGTAATGCATCCATCCCATACACAGAGTACAGTGCTGGGGGTGTAATGTATCCATCCCATACAGAGTACAGTGCTGGGGGTGTAATGGATCCATCCTATACAAAGTACAGTGCTGGGGGGGGGGTGTAATGCATCCATCCCATACACAGAGTACAGTGCTGAGGGGTGTAATATATCCATCCTATACACCGAGTACAGTGCTGGGGGGTGTAATGTATCCATCCTATACACAGAGTGCAGTGCTGGGGGGTGTAATGTATCCATCCCATACAGAGTACAGTGCTGGGGGGGAGGGTGTAATGTATCCATCCTATACAGAGTACAGTGCTGGGGAGGTGTAATGCATCCATCCCATACACAGAGTACAGTGCTAGGGGTGTAATGTATCCATCCTATACACAGAGTACAGTGCTGGGGGTGTAATGTATCCATCCCATACACAGAGTACAGTGCTGGGGGTGTAATGTATCCATCCTATACAGAGTACAGTGCTGGGGGGTGTAATGCATCCATCCCATACACAGAGTACAGTGCTAGGGGTGTAATGTATCCATCCTATACACAGAGTACAGTGCTGGGGGTGTAATGTATCCATCCCATACACAGAGTACAGTGCTGGGGGTGTAATGTATCCATCCCATACAGAGTACAGTGCTGGGGGGGGGTGTAATGTATCCATCCTATACAGAGTACAGTGCTGGGGGGGGGGGTGTAATGCATCCATCCCATACACAGAGTACAGTGCTGGGGGTGTAATGTATCCATCCCATACAGAGTACAGTGTTAGGGGTGTAATGTATCCATCCTATACACAGAGTACAGTGCTGGGGGGTGTAATGTATCCATCCTATACACAGAGTACAGTGCTGGGGGGGGGGGTGTAATGTATCCATCCCATACTGGATACATTACACCCCCAGCACTGTACTCTGTGTATGGGATGTCAGAGAAGTGATCTCTCGCTGGTTACATTGTAATCTATGACTTGTATATGGAGGAGAACGTACGAGAGCTGAGTCTGACTGACATCTTTTGGTACATTACGTTACGTACATTATTATGTAAACATCAGAGGTCCCCCCCCCCCCCCGTTACATCATAAGTTGCACGGAGGCCCCCCCCATTACATCAGAGGCTGCACGGAGGCCCCCCCCATTACATCAGAGGCTGCACGGAGGCCCCCCATTACATCAGAGGCTGCACGGAGGCCCCCCCATTACATCAGAGGCTGCACGGAGGCCCCCCATTACATCAGAGGCTGCACAGAGGCCCCCCATTACATCAGAGGCTGCACAGAGGCTCCCCCATTACATCAGAGGCTGCACAGAGGCTCCCCCATTACATCAGAGGCTGCACGGGAGACTCCCCCCATTACATCAGAGGCTGCACAGAGGCTCCCCCATTACATCAGAGGCTGCACGGAGGCTCCCCCCATTACATCAGAGGCTGCACGGAGACTCCCCCCATTACATCAGAGGCTGCACAGAGGCTCCCCCCATTACATCAGAGGCTGCACAGAGGCTCCCCCATTACAACAGAGGCTGCACAGAGGCTCCCCCATTACAGCAGAGGCCCCCATTACATCAGAGGCTGCACATAGGCTCCCTCATTACAACAGAGGCCCCCCATTACATTAGAGGCTGCACAGAGGCTCCCCCATTACATCAGAGGCTCCCCCCATTACATCAGAGGCTGCACGGAGGCCCCCCCATTACATCAGAGGCTGCACGGAGGCCCCCCCATTACATCAGAGGCTGCACGGAGGCCCCCCCATTACATCAGAGGCTGCACGGAGGCCCCCCCATTACATCAGAGGCTGCACGGAGGCCCCCCATTACATCAGAGGCTGCACAGAGGCCCCCATTACATCAGAGGCTGCACAGAGGCTCCCCCATTACATCAGAGGCTGCACAGAGGCTCCCCCATTACATCAGAGGCTGCACGGGAGACTCCCCCCATTACATCAGAGGCTGCACAGAGGCTCCCCCATTACATCAGAGGCTGCACGGAGGCTCCCCCCATTACATCAGAGGCTGCACGGAGACTCCCCCATTACATCAGAGGCTGCACGGAGGCTCCCCCCATTACATCAGAGGCTGCACAGAGGCTCCCCCATTACAACAGAGGCTGCACAGAGGCTCCCCCATTACAGCAGAGGCCCCCCCATTACATCAGAGGCTGCACAGAGGCTCCCTCATTACAACAGAGGCCCCCCATTACATCAGAGGCTGCACGGAGGCTCCCCCCATTACATCAGAGGCTGCACGGAGGTTCCCCCTATTACATCAGAGGCGGCACGGAGGCCCCCATTACATCAGAGGCTGCACGGAGGCCCCCCATTACATCAGAGGCTGCACGGAGGCCCCCCCATTACATCAGAGGCTGCACGGAGGCCCCCCCATTACATCAGAGGCTGCACGGAGGCCCCCCCATTACATCAGAGGCTGCACGGAGGCCCCCCATTACATCAGAGGCTGCACAGAGGCTCCCCCATTACATCAGAGGCTGCACGGGAGACTCCCCCCATTACATCAGAGGCTGCACAGAGGCTCCCCCATTACATCAGAGGCTGCACGGAGGCTCCCCCCCATTACATCAGAGGCTGCACGGAGACTCCCCCCATTACATCAGAGGCTGCACAGAGGCTCCCCCATTACAACAGAGGCTGCACAGAGGCTCCCCCATTACAGCAGAGGCCCCCCCATTACATCAGAGGCTGCACAGAGGCTCCCTCATTACAACAGAGGCCCCCCATTACATTAGAGGCTGCACAGAGGCTCCCCCATTACATCAGAGGCTCCCCCCATTACATCCGAGGCTGCACGGAGGCTCCCCCCATTACATCAGAGGCTGCACGGAGGCTCCCCCCATTACATCAGAGGCTGCACGGAGGTTCCCCCTATTACATCAGAGGCTGCACGGAGGCCCCCATTACATCAGAGGCTGCACGGAGGCCCCCCATTACATCAGAGGCTGCACGGAGGCCCCCCCATTACATCAGAGGCTGCACGGAGGCCCCCCCATTACATCAGAGGCTGCACAAAGGCCCCCCATTACATCAGAGGCTGCACGGAGGCCCCCCAATTACATCAGAGGCTGCACAGAGGTCCACCATTACATCAGAGGCTGCACAGAGGCCCCCCATTACATCAGAGGCTGCACGGAGGCCCCCCATTACATCAGAGGCTGCACGGAGGCCCCCCCCATTACATCAGAGGCTGCACGGAGGCTCCCCCATTACATCAGAGGCTGCATGGAAGCCCCCCATTACATCAGAGGATGCACGGAGGCCCCCCATTACATCAGAGGCTGCACAGAGGCCCCCCCCATTACATCAGAGGCTGCACGGAGGCCCCCCATTACATCAGAGGCTGCACGGAGGCTCCCCCCATTACATCAGAGGCTGCACGGAGGCCCCCCATTACATGAGAGGCTGCACGGACTCTAAATAAATTAATATACAGTTCAGAGTGTTAACAGTAAAAAGTCCATGAAGAAAAATTTACAAACACCCGTGCTTCTGTGTCGTAACAAATTAATTAAAACGTGTCCAAAAAAGGCAAATAACATGTCCTCCACCAAGCTTAATAATTGGCCTCTTACCGAACTCCCATGATCCCCTATGATGAGAGATCAGAAACAGCATATAATAGGTCCCAATCTCGTGGTGTCATATCTGCATTCCCAATGGATCTCGTTTTCAAAAATGTTGCAGAAAGATGAATGGCCACCATGAACAAGACATCAATAGCTCCACATAGTGTGTTATCATTTATAAAAATGTATTTAAAAGGATTAAAATGCACTTACAGTTATGCAATATGAAATTGCCTTGAAATTTTAATGTGCCGGCCGATACACAAAAACCCTCAGGCACTCGTCCACTGGGGGAACGTTCAGGAACTGGGTGACAACAGCTCGTCGCTCGCCGTACGTCCGTTTTGAAATACATTTAATCTTCCAGGGGCAC
Organism: Rana kukunoris; assembly: GCA_029574335.1. Taxonomy (NCBI): domain Eukaryota; kingdom Metazoa; phylum Chordata; class Amphibia; order Anura; family Ranidae; genus Rana; species Rana kukunoris. The sequence continues at coordinate 297,539,710 of CM056050.1, forward strand.
CAATATTTTATCTGTCTTTCCTTACTGTATTAGATCATTTTGTTTTAGTGTGCCCGATGGCTCACTTGGTTTAAAAATAATGTGCTTTAAAACCTTTATGCTTCATTCTTTGTCAAACCTCTTTTTCGGTCCCACTGTTGGTACTGTGCACTCCTCTAATTTTTTTGAGTTCCCCCTTAGCAAGCCTGTGTCCTGAGGGGCTACCTGTGTAAGTACACTCCTAGGCCAGTCCATGTGCATCCATAGACACACACGGCATAGCTTGGCCACCCCCCCTGCTCCCTCCTCACAGGATTTGACGGACAGCAGCAGGAACCCATGACTCTCGCTACTGCCGGAGTCTCCTGTGAGAAGAGGGAGAGGAGTATGTAGCACTGGTTCGAGTGAGGGCTAAGGTTAGTGTTTAGGGTGGTGGGGGAACAGGTGTTGGATGTTTTTTTTACCTTAATGCAGTGTTTAGAACCACTTTAGGTTGAGGTCATATCAGATTAATGGTGGAAAAGAAAAATATAATAGTATTCATTCTACTAGTCACGCATCTGCTTTGTACACATTTTGCAACCTATAGGATATTTTTAATCCACCAGGACCCAAGCCAGTATTACATTTCCTGTGTGTTTATATTTATATATATACTGTATATACAGTAGGGCTGCACGATTCTGGTCAAAATGAGAATCATGATTCTTTTGCTTAGACTAAAGATCGCGATTCTCTCACGATTCTCAAAAATTGATAGCTAGAACCCCCCCCAAACAGTGATTCCTTCAGAATAACAAAAGTTAGGAATCTGCAACAAAGTTTGTTAAAATCCTTGTAATCTACCTAAGTTGGAGTTACGCTTTAACCACTTGACCACTGGGCACTTAAACCCCCTTCCTAACCAGACCAATTTTCAGCTTTCGGTGCTCTCACAATTTGAATGACAATTACTCAGTCATACAACATAGTACCCATTTGAAATGTGTGTCCTTTTTTTCACACAAATAGAGCTTTCTTTTGGTGGTATTTGATCACCTCTGGGTTTTTTATTTTTTGCGCTATAAAAGAAAAACGACTGAAAATTCTGTAAAAAAATAAAAAAAAATCTTGTTTCTGTCATATTAGCGGGTTATTTCTCACCCACAGCATATGCATACCACAAATTACACCCCAAAACACATTCTGCTATTTCTCCCGAGTATGGCGATACCCCATGTGTGAGACTTTTACACAGCGTGGCCACATACAGAGGCCCAACATGCAGGGAACGCCATCAGGCGTTCTGGAACACCCAGACCAATTCTGACATTTCTCTCCTACATGGAAAAATCATCATTTATTTGTTAGAAAATTACATAGAACCCCAAAACATTATATATGCTTTTTTAGCAAAGACCCTAGAGAATACAATGGCGGCCGTTACAACTTTTTATCTCGCACGGTATTTTCGTAGACATTTTTTGAACGCGTGTTTTTAAAAAAAAAAGGTTTTGTGCTAAAAAAAAAAAAAAAAACAGTAAAGTTAGCCCAATTTTTTTTCATAATGTGAAAGATGACGTTACGCCGAGTAAATAGATACCCAACATGTCACACTTCAAAATTGCGCACGCTCGTGGAATGGTGCCAAACTTCGCTACCTAAAAATCCTCATAGGCGATAGTATTTGGGTATTGCAGAGTATTTGGGTATTGCAGAGTATTTGGGTATTTCAGGGTATCGCACAGGGTATTGCGGTATTGGGGTACTGAGGTATTGGGGTATTGGGGTACTGGAGTATTGGGGTACTGGAGTACTGCAGAGTATTGGGGTACTGGAGTACTGCAGAGTATTAGGGTACTGGAGTACTGCCGAGTATTGGGGTACTGCAGAGTATTGGGGTACTGGGGTATTGCAGAGTATTGGGGTACTGGGGTATTGCAGAGTATTGGGGTTTTGGGGTACTGGGGTACTGCAGAGTATTGGGGTACTGCAGAGTATTGGGGTATTGGGGTACTGGGGTATTGCAGAGTATTGGGGTACTGGGGTATTGCAGAGTATTGGGGTATTGGGGTACTGGGGTATTGTAGAGTATTGGGGTACTGGGTTATTGCAGCGTATTGGGGTACTGGGGCATTGCAGAGTACTGGGGTATTGGGGTACTGGGGTACTGGGGTATTGTGGGGTACTGGGGTAATGCAGGGTACTGGGGGATTGCAGGGTACTGGGGGATTGCAGAGTACTGGGGAATTGCAGAGCTGGGATGGATTGAGGGGTGGCTGGATCTGTGACTGCATTTGTCACAGATCCAGCCACAGCTCAGCTGCTGACACCCCGCTCCCCCCCTCTCCTCGCACACTGTACCGAACGGTACAGAGAGCAGAGGGAGGAGAGGGAGGAACCGGCGTCATCAAATGACGCCGGTTTGTTTACAAGTGATCGCGCCATCATTTGACGGCGCGATCACGTGGTAAACGGCCGCTATCAGCGGCAATTTACCGTGATCCGTGATGCGCCGGGTCTTCTAGACCCGGCGATCACGAAAACGTTCGCGAGCGCGTCCCAGGGGACGCGCAATCGCGGAAGTGAAGGACGACGTCCCAGGGACGTCGTGTCAAATCTACTCGACCGCGCTGTAGCAGTATTTTCGCTATAGCGCGGTCGGCAAGTGGTTAAAGAAGCAATGGCAAGCAGAAGTTACTAAACTAACACAACAGACCACATACTATGAATGTGCACCGTGCTATTGACTATGAGGAGAAAGAGACAGAAATTTGCTTACAAAAGATGGATAGCGACATTCTTTGTTTTTTGTGCCAGCAATATAAAGAAAGGTTTTTTTTTTTATTTTTTTTATTTACATCAGGAAACAGGTCCCGGAGGGCCGCAATACAGGGCAGTAAAGAAACACATTGTTTTACAAAACAAAGGCACATATACATAGCATACAGGGCATCTTTAACAGCAATTGTAGATTAGCCAAACCAGGCGAACATATTCGTGAGTGTTTATCAAAGTGGTCAGAAATACGCCGTGGTATGGTTCTGCTTCATGACCCTTAGGGTCTCCTCTTATATTCCTTCAGTCTGGGAAGAGAAAAAAAAACCCTGCCGTCCCGTCCATTCAGACAGGACCGTGCGGCCCAAGGGACCCGGCCACCCGTAATTTTATTTTTATTTTATTGAGAGGAGATTGGAGAACAGGTGCAGAGTAAGAGCAGAGAAGTAGAGGGGGGTAGAAAGGTGCACCATTGGGTGCTGAGAGTTCAGTTAGTAGAGCAGATCTAAGGAGAAGCTACTGGGAGGGATATAAAGAAAGTTTAGGAAAACAATTTCAGAAAAACAAATATGAAATCAGCATATGTTAGAAATCAAAGCTCCCTTATGAGTTTGAGTGTGTTGAGTCAACATTGCAGACGTGGCTGTAATTTTTCAATTTATTGAAAAATTGTTTTCCGAGCCATAGTGCTGACAAAACTGCTGTAGGTTGCTTTCTGATCCCGTTTCTTATTGAAGAAAAAACTATATATCTAACATATTTCTTTAAAATAGATTGAAGTGCTATCTTGAAAGGGATGTCAGGCTTTGAAGCAGGTGAATCAGACGAAAAAAACAATGTCAGCATTTCTTGTGCTTTTGGCAAAAATCTATATTTGTGCAGTTCATAAAAAATACACAAAAAAAAATATATGTGTAATCTCTGTTTATTTCATATATCCGCTTTAGGAAGTTTAGAAGTTTAAAAGACATTGGGGTTGATTTACTAGAGCTGGAGAGTGCAGAAGCTGGTGCAGTTGTGCATGGTAGCCAATCGGCTTACACTCCAGCTTGTTTATTTAAAGTGTTACTAAACCCAGGACCCTGCGTTCACTATATCTGGTTTCTCACAGTACACAGATCATGGAAATGTAATTATTTTAGTATATGTAAACTGCTAAATACCCTTTCTTATCAGTTGTATATAGCAATCTTTTTTTTTTTCATTAAAATTTAAGTTTATTATAATAAAATAAAGAGCATACAGAGTAATAAACGTAATACAATAAATGCATCAGGAAACATCGTGTTGACAATTATAGTAGTAAACAATAGATTACATTTCTTAACTAGATTTCCCCTCCTCCTCCCTCCCCCCCCCAATGTCCCAACTATATACCTGGTAAGTTTAACATGGGAATGTAAACGTGTATAATCAGAAGGGATGGGAATCAGTAGAGGTAGCGACAACATTTTAGAGCTAAGATTCCCTGTTTACTAAGCAATTTATAAAACTTTTATTATAAGCTGAGATCATAAAACTAAAATATATGTAAGGAATAAATCATACCGGACTGTGGAGAGGATAGGTTTCCGGGGACATCCCCTCCCCCTGACACCCCTACTGGGAGCAATCTGTGTCGAGGAGGGGGGGCAGCCCCCCCCACCCAGCCTCCCCCTGATGACAAAAAAATTGGATCCAATTGTTGTCCAGAGAAACATCTCTCAACCAACTCTTAACTTATAAACCTAAAAGGAGACAAGGAATTTAATACATACATCCAGTTAAATTAAATCAACACTACATGAGACCAGTGGAGAATATGATATGTAATGAATATCTCCTGTTCAAGAGAAAGAATAAGAAAAAAGAAAAGAGAGGGGGAGAAGGGGAAAGAGAAAGGAGAGGAAAGGGGAAGGGAAGGTAGGCCTACCTGCCATAGGATTACATCAGTCTGAGTCCAGAGCCAAAACTAAACTTACATGTTGTGGGAGATTCCTATGTAAATCAACCAAGGTTCCCAAATTTCAGTGAACTGAGTAAAGGTATCTAACATAGAGTTAATTCTTTTTTCTTGTTCCATAATCCATGTAACCTTTCTCTTCATATGTAAAATGGAAACTGATGGTTTCTGCCATGCAGCCGCTATAGTGATTCTGGCGCCAGTCAGTATAAATAGAATCAGCTGTCTAATGGCCTTAGAACTCTGTGGTATTAGTCCATTCAATAAGGCTATTGCAGGAGATTGATGGAGGTTACAACCGGTAACTCTCCTGATAATCTGGAATACCCTGTTCCAGAATCCCTGTATCCTAGGGCACTCCCACCAAGTATGGATCATGGTGCCTATTCCTTGACAACCTCTAAAGCATACTGGTGAGGATGACGGATACATGGTGGCCAATTTAAATGGGACTAAGTACCATCTAGTGAACATTTTTATATTAGCTTCAATGAGGGATGGACTCTTAAAACCTTTGAGAGATCTAGAGTAGTTTTTTTGCCAGTCCACCAAGTCCCAGTCCTCTTGAAGCTCTCTTTCCCAAGCTAGCATATGAGGTAATTTTATGTTATTTGATGCAAGAGATTTGTAGATGATAGAGATGTTACCTTTCCTACTCTGAGCTTGTTCGCATTTGTGTTCATATGGGGTCAAAAGGCCAGAAATTGCTTTATCGTTCCAAAGTTTCTGAGCAAAGGTATGTATTTGGTGTAATCTGGATCTTTCAGAGGGGGGGGGGCAAAGATTGTCTATAAGGAATTGCTCAGGAAGAGGACCTGTATGTTGAAAGAAACGTCCAATGCGGTACACCCCCCTATCAAGCCACCATTTGAAGGAGTCCACTTCCGTTTTGGGGCAGAAAGATGGGTCGAGAAAGATACTTGACAAAGGTTTGCCTCTAGAAATTAAGAGTGGATTGTTTTTAAGTGAATCCCATAATACCAATGCTTGTGATAGGGTGGGGGATAGTATAGGGGGTCTACTTTTAGGAGTGCGCCACATGAGTTCTTCAATTGTGGACAATGGGGAAGCCTGTTCTTCTATTTCTATCCAATCTGGGCGATCATTTTTAAGGTAAATCTCCGATAATTGCGCTAACCTCGCAGATTGATAGTACCATAACAAGTTTGGCACTCCTAGGCCTCCCTGTTCAGGTAAGTTAAACAGACTACGAGAGGGAAGACGAGGTCCCTTTTTGTTCCAGATAAAGTTGGTGATTTTAACTTGAAAGGATTTTAGATGGCTTTTTATTATCGGGATCGGAAGGGATCGAAGTTTCGGGAGGAGAGTCATCTTGGTAGAATTAATTCTGCCGATCCAGCCTATTTTCTGCGCTCCCCATTCGGTAAGGTCCTTCTCGAGTTTCCTATACATAGGAGGGTAATTCTGGAAATTTGGGGTCAGGTTGATACCTAAATAGTTGGTAGACGTAGAGTCCCATTTGAAAGTATATTTGTTTTTCAAGAGGGACACTGTGGGTTCTGAAAGAGAAATATTAAGGGCCCTAGATTTGGGCATGTTTACCGTGAGACCTGAGACTTTAGAGAACTCGTCTAGCAGGGAGAAAATTTCTGGAAGGGAGGAAATAGGAGAGGTCACGAATAGTAGTAAATCATCTGCGAATAATGCGCATTTGTGTTCTTTTTTATTACAATGAACTCCCCTGATATTCGAGTTATCTCGAATGGCTATGGCCATAGACTCAATAACAATAGCGAATATCAGGGGAGATAAGGGGCAGCCCTGTCTTGTGCCTCTTTGGATATTTATAGATTCCGAGAATATGCCTTGTAACCGGATTTTAGCTTTAGGGGAGGAATAGAGAGCGGAGATGATACCTAAAAATGTAGAACCAAACCCCCAACGATTCAAAACAGAATACAAAAATGGCCAAGATACTGAATCAAAGGCTTTCTGGAGATCAAGTGAGAGAAGCATACCTCTTTGTCTAGTGCTTCCAGACCACCCCGAGTACATTAAAGAGATAAGATCAATAGCTCTCCTGATCTGGTCTGGGCCTTGTCTCCCTGTGATAAAACCTACTTGATCTTTGGATATGTATTGACCTAAGAAGGCAGACATCCTATTAGCTATTATTTTAGTAAGTATTTTAAGGTCGTTATTAATGAGGGATATCGGTCTATAGTTCTCCACTAGGCTATGTTCTTTATCGGGTTTCGGTATCAATGTAATATAGGCCAAATTAAGTTGTTTATTTATATCAGTCAAATGATTGTAAAATCGTGCTAGGTAGGGTGATAGAATGATAGGAAATGTTTTGTAGTAAGACCCTGAGAATCCATCAGTTTAATTTTAAGTTTTTGATCACTGACATAACTTCCTCAGCTGAAATTGGTGCCTCCATCACCTCCTTGTGAACCTTTGTCAACCTGGGAAGATTCAGGCCGTTCAAATATTCACCTATTTTGTCCGAAGAAAAGTTACTATCCTTAGCGTAGAGCTTGGAATAGAAGTCGTGGAAGGCCCCCATCGCCCGCTGAGGATTTAGGGTAAGGGTACTATCTGCCATTTTTATCTTAGGGAGGGTTCTCGATTTAAATCTGGGAGATAGTTTACGTGCTAGCATTGGACCTATTTTATCCTTTAAATGGTAGAACCTAGCACCTGTCCATTTTAGATAATTTTCTGATTTTGCTGTCAAAGCTAGGTTTAAGGCCGATCTAGCAGCGTCAAGATCATGGGTGGGAACACTGAGAGGGTCTAATTTATGTTTTCTACTTAACTCTAAGTAGGTCTCTTCCAATTTCTCTATGATCAATTTATTTTGTCTTCTAAGTTTGGCAGCAATTTGTATTATTTATCCCCTAACTGTAGCTTTATGGGCCGCCCATAAGGTTTCGGGGGATATATCTTTAGTATCGTTAATTTCAAAGTATTCCTTTATGGATTGTTCAATTTCTGCCATGAGAGTGGGATCTTTTAAGATCGACTGGTTAAGTGTCCAGTGAGACATTTTATGAGTTGTGTCCTCTTTTCTCAAGGCTAATAGAACCATGGAGTGGTCTGACCAGGGGACATCCTCTATAGTGGATTTAGAGGCTGCTGGGACATGATGGTTGGATATTAATATATGGTCTATGCGGGAGTACGATTTGTGAGGATTAGAATAGTGGGTGTAATCTTTCGTTTTCGGATTTAATTCTCTCCAAATATCGGTCAATCGGGATTGATGAAGCATACGAGCTACTTGTGTGCTAATTTTGGTTGGCCTTATGAGTTTATTATTATTTGGTTTGGATTTATCTAAGCCCGAATCGAAAGCCAGGTTGGAGTCTCCTCCCATAATAATGATGCCCTCTAAAGGAGGATGGAGGACTTCAAGCATCTGAGAGAAAAACTTCTTCTGTCCCCTATTGGGGGCGTAATAGGAGACAAAAGTGTATAGCTTCTCGTCAAGAGTTCCTTTTACCAAAATAAATCTGCCTTCCGGGTCTCCATATTCTTTTAGTAAATTAAAATTACAAAATTTGGATAACAAGATAGCCACTCCTTTCGTCTTGTTTTCAGCGTTGGATAAGTAGAATACTGGGAAGTGGGAGTGTAGGAATGAGGGGGTGTACCGCCTTGGGAAGTGTGTCTCCTGCAGGAGGACTATATCCACATGAAGCGCCTTGTATGCCTGGAGGGATTTTCGTCTTTTAATAGGAGAGTTCAACCCCTGGGTGTTGTGTGTCACAACACGCAGGGGTTTAGTAGTGTTATTTGAGCCAGCCATGGGTCGTAAAGAGTGTTATGGACAGATAGTGTCTTGAAGACTGAGTCCAAAGCTCAGAAGACACATGTGATGGCAGGTAGGCCAGGAGGGAGGATGGGAAGGTAAAGGGGGGAAAGAAGGGGAGAATAGATACATAGAAATAAAGGCAAAAATGGTAACAACAAAGCAAGATGCAGTATTGCAAAAGGTCAAACCATGACCCAGAGTGAAGAAAGGGAAGTTTGCTCCTTCCTTCAATCAAACAGAATTTATTAGAGTAGTCCATTTAGAGGACTAACTTCCTACTTGTCAGGGCGACAAAGTGTCGCTCCAAGAAGTAGGTTGAGGCTCAGGGCCTCACCGCCGACTGTCAGTGACAATCAAAAAGTTCATGAACTAAATTTTGAGAAACAAAGGGTTGATCCCCCAAAAATAACAATTGAAGGGATAGTATCTCCCCCCCAAAAAAAAGGGGAAAAAAAGAAAAAAATATATATATATATTTTTTGTAATACCATAGGAAAAAATAAAAATTGTAAAACCATATGAGTAAGTAGATATTGAAAAACAACAAGAATAAATGAATAAATTATATAAGTGAGCCAGGAAATATTAACTCTTACTCTACCAGAAATCCTTATAAGTAATTTGATCAAGAATTGAGAAATAATTAATATTAAAAGAAGGCCTATTGGGGAGGAAAAAAAAAAAAAACACACAACAACTTATATGAATGAGGGATGGACACCACCGGAGCTAAGATTGAATCATTTCAGTTGATACTTAGTAGAGTTATTTCAGAATTTCCTGTGTTTGACTCTATTCCAAGGATTTGAGGTTATACTATTGGGTGTATTTCTTTTAGCTGAGGTTTGTTGCGGTGGTAAAGTGTCCATGGCTGGTTCATGTGAAATAATTTTCAGGTCTAGTAATAGTCTTTCGCCTTCTTGAAAGTTGTGTACTAAGTGGAGTCTGCCGTTATAGTTGAATTTTAAGGCGAATGGGAAGGCCCATTTGTATTTAATGTTTTTTTTCATGAGGGCAGAAAGTAGTGGTTTCATCGCTCTCCTCTTCTGAATGGTGTAGGGAGATATGTCTGAAAATATTTGAATTGTTGCACCTTGATATTGAAGATTTTCTTGTTGACGAGATTTTTTCATCACCTCGTCTTTGGTGGAGTAATAGTGAGGCTTTACTATCACATCTCTCGGTAAGCCGTCTTTTCTTGGTGGGCCTAGGGATCTATGTGCTCTGTCTAATTCCATTTTGTGAATAGGCATGGATGGGATCAGGATTTTTATGATGTCCTGTATAGCTGAGTGTACATCTGTGATGGACTCAGGTAGCCCCCTGAGCCTGAAATTATCCCTCCTTGATCTGTTCTCCAAATCATCTATTCTGGCCTGGGCCACCTCCAGTTGTTCTTGCAGGTGTTGTATGTGGTCAGTATTTTGTTCGATTCTAGAGACATTAATATCAAGTTTCCGTTCTATGTATTCGATTCTGTTTCCAAGGCTTTGGAAGTCGGCCCTGATGTCCTTAGTGATTCTTTCAGCGTTCTGGGCAAGGCCCCTATCTAGCATTTCCGATATCCTGTTGAATTAGTCAGTAACATTGAAGGAGGCTTCAGGGGAGCGTTCAGTATTAGAATGGATGTAGATAGGGTTTTGAGAAGGGGCCTCAGAAGGGGTTAATTGACCCGACATTGTAGATATTATTCCTTCTTTAACAACAGACGAGTATAGCGCTGTATGTGATATAGAGTCTGATGAAGGGGGTGGTGAGATGGCTAACAGGTGAGATGCGATTTGTTTGACAGACATAGAATTTTCGGTAATTTCCAGCGTATGTGTCTGGAGTTTGGAGTCCATGTTTTTAAGAGATTCCTCGACGGCTACAGTTTTAATAGTATTCTTGTTCTTCTTGTTTCGCTTTCCCTTCATGTATTGAATGTGTAGCAGAGTATTTGCACCCACATGAGTCAAAGCTAAGTGAATATTAGGGTCGGCAGATTATTAAGTATCCTGAATCAACCATTGGGGGGAGCATGATATTTTAGTGCTCAGTTCATACCTGGGTACCAGGGCTTGTAGTTGCACTGTGAAGACTGACAAAATCTGTTATAGGTGGAGTCCCTGTTTAATATAATAAGTGGGTATCATTACTGTAGATGGGGGGGCTCTAAGATCTTCAAAAATTTTTGTCATCAGACACCCGACGGTGAGTGGTGGGTCTTCCCTAAGTCGCCACCTTAAAAGTATCCCTGCAATGAATTATAGTAAATGACTTGCGATTATTGCAGATTAAGTAAGATATTGTTGAATGAAAGTTTTCCTCTTAAGACTGCAGCCTTAAAATTATCTGGTGTATATTCCTTCAGGTGGTAGACTAAATCTGAGAGGCTGTAATGTACGCTGACAGGGGGGGATTATGGACTGAGGTTCTTGAGGAGCGATGCTGAAGTAACCACTAGTTGCCTGTCTCTGTGTATTGTATCCACTCAGACAAGGAATGAATCCTAGTGTGTAAAGTCTATTGATGAAAGATAAAATATCAGATGATATTAATCCTTTATGCTGTCACCTAAATCTAGCCAGGTGTGAGGGCTAGTCAGGGGTTCTCAGTGTGGAAGAGCGGCCTGAGGAGATTGACAGAGACTAGTGGTATATAGCAATCTTATGACTTCTATTATTGTCTGATTAAAGCTTGTAGGAGGAGTTTTCATTCTACTCTGACTATGAGTGCTGATTGGCCCTGTGCTGATCACATGCATCCTTCCAAGAAAAAAAAAACTCTCTAGCAATACACACCAAATTGAGCATGTGCAGAGTGCCCCTAAGGCTCTATACCAGTATTATGCAATTAACGGACCTCCAGCTGTTGCAGAACTACAAGTCCCATGAGGCATAGGATGACTCTGACAGCCACAAGCATGACACCCAGAGGCAGAGGCATGATGGGACTTGCAGTTTTGAAACAGCTGGAGGTCCGCTAATTGCATATCCCTGCTCTATACTTTCAGGAGATGGATTGGGGGCACTGGAAGTAGGGGAGGGTCTGAGCAGATGGGATCAAACAGCCTGTTTACACAACGTGGAGGATTGATCCCTTAGGTTCCACACTGAGTATAACAAGCATGCTTTACTGCATATACAAACTGATTTTACTGTTGTGGTTTTAGTAACACTTTAAACTTTTTCAATAAAACCTGGAAGCTGATTGATTTCTATGCAGAACTGTGCCAGATTTTGCACTGTCCAGTTTTAGTAAATCAACCCCATTGAATATGGTTTAAATAAAACTGGAAATACATATAAATATAACAAATAATCCTTTAGTATAGCTAACATAATGTATAAAATGAAAAAAAATGCACAGGATTATTTTGATGAAAACATTAGGTCAACAACTCCTGTGAATGTTGCCTTCTGACCTGCTCCTCCAGACTCCTTAGCCTTCTTATCTGTCAGTTTTCTTTCACATTTAAAGCAAAAAAGAGGTTCAGCACCCTACATTTTACAGAATTTCTGAGGATTTGCATATTATTTCAACTACTTATATCTCTAAGGCCTCGTACACACGATCAAATCTGTCTGCTGGAAACGGTCTGCTAGACCGTCCCAGCAGACAGATTCGATCGTGTGTACGGGCTAACAGACGGATTTGGCCACCCGACAGATTTCAAAGCATGCTTTGAAATCTGTCGGCTGGGAACCCGTCCACCCGCCATGTCTGCTGGTTAGTATGCTAACCAGCAGATATGTCTTCTCGCACACGCGCCGAATGGTTTCGACGCATACGCGGAAGTGTTTTACTTCCTGGTGCGGTGACGTGGCGGTGTCAACGTCACCGCCACGTCACCGACACGTCAGCGCGCTGTCTGCTGGCGGGGATTTTGGTTTGCTCGTGTGTACACGCGAGCAAACCAAAATCCCAGCAGACAGATTTGTTCAAATCTGTCGGACAGACAGATTTGAACAAATCTGTCTGCTCGTGTGTACAAGGCCTAAGATCCGGTTCACACTGGGGCGTACCATTCGCGTCCCATTCTATGCAATAGAACCATTCTAATAGGAGCGACACAAGTCGCTCCGACTTAGAAAAAGGTTGCACGACTTCGGGGGCGGCTCGGGGCGACCTGCATTGACTTCTATACAGAAGTCATTTTGCAGGTCGCCTCTGAAGTCGTCTTCAGGACGACTTGCAGAGTCGCCCCACGAAGTCGTGCCGCCGCTATGTGAACCGGCTCTAAATCAACTGATCATTTTGACATGCTGCAGGCTCTGTACTGTGAGCCAATCAGTGCACTACACAGGACTGTCAGTCTAACATGTTGTCAGGTCCGCCATCAGGGGGGTACAGGCATTACACCTGTAAGGGGCCGATGGTCCCCAGGGGCTCGTCTGGCCCCTCCCCCTATTTTTTTTGCATTACACCTTATACCAGTAAGGGGCTCAATGGTCCACATGGCCCCTTACAGGTCCAGCTGGCCCCCCTCCCATTTTTTTTGCATTACACCTGTAAGGGCCCAATGGTCCACAGGTCCCCTTACAGGTCTGTTTTATTTTTTTGCATTACACCTATAAGGGACCCGATGGTCCCCAGCCCCCCCCCCCCACGCTTATTATCTCTCAACAGGAGAGAAGAGATTACAAGCAGTGTAAGGGGCCCCAAAATTTGTGATGGCTGCCCTGAATGCTGTCAGGTAGTTATGTATGCCAGGCATGTGTGAAACTGGGTGAGAATTACACGTGAGCTGTGTGAGTGACAAAAAAAAAAAAAAAACATTTATTGCCGTCTTTTATATATGTGTACCTGGACTAATGGATTTCTTTGCCCAGAGCTGTGCTTTAATGACAGACAATTTTTGTTTTAAATAAATGGTGCTCATTTCCTTTCTTAGATTCCAAACCTTATAATACAGTATTTTAGTTATGAATAAAAAGCCTATTTTCAACAATTTCCTGAATTCTTTCTCTGTGCTAAGAACTGTAACATAAAAGTACCAGTTATATTTTATAATAAATACTGTTGCTTGGAAAACCTTTTGCTTAGAAATTGTTGAATGTACAAAGCAAAGGCAGTAGTTATAAAGGTAGTTATTAGGGTGCCTGTCTTGGCATTTTAGAAGCATGTGTACAGTATATTTATTTTTGTCTTTTTTACATAGAATCTAAATGAAGTGGCATTTTATGTACAATATATCACTTTTAATTAAAAAAAATTCTCAGCTTGTAGGTTTCATAAGGGCATGCTTATGTAGGCATTCACTGAAATGTGTTAGGTGTTACATGTGGTACTTTCAGCCACTTGATATGGGGGCACTACAGTGTTGCATGACAACGCAATTGCTAGTTAGAGGAGCACAGTGCTGAATAGCAAAAAATGACCTGTTCATAAAGAGGGTAAATCTACGAGAGCTCATGTAGTTAAAATGGTATTAAACCCATAAACAGACATGTAATATATTGCAGCTTACCATTAGATGTGGTGTCTGTATTCGTTTTAATTGGTCTATTTCCCCCCTCTTTTTCCCCCTGGTCATTTGGCCAGTAACACACCTCCTGTATTAGAGTGCCCTTCTCTGAATGAAGGACAGCAGCATTCAATTAGTTTATTTTTTACAATTTTGTTTTTTATTTTTTACAATTTGTTTATTTTTTCACAATTTTTTTTCAATGCTTTCTTTTTTTTTTAAGGGGGGGGGGTGGACAGTGTCAATGTGTATTATATGCAATTCTTTTGTTTTTATCAGCCCTGTTGGGGGGCTTTGGTGAGATATCAGGGGTCTTAACAGACACCTTACATCTCCCCTTTGAGACGGGGAAAGGGACTAAGGACACAGATTCCCCAGTCCCTTTCTCAGCAGCCTTAGCTGCACTAATAATGAATGGAGAGAAGACAGCGACTGGGAGACGGCAGTACGGAGGGAGACAGCAGCACGAAGGGGGACACGGCAGCATGGAGTGGGACACGGCAGCACGGAGTGGGACACGGCAGCACGGAGGGAGACACGACAGCACGGCTGGGGTACACGGAGGGAGACGACAGCATGGAGGAGGACACAAAGAAAGGTGGCAGCATGGAGGGGGACAGCAGCAGAACGCAGGGGGGCTGGAGGAGGATACGGGACAGTCAGCGGTGATCGCGTGTGGGGGCGATACTAGCACTGATTACCGCTGATTTCACTAAAGCAAGTACTCAGGCAAATGCTCAGTATTGGTACTGATACCGATACTAGTATCAGTATCAGTACAACCCTAGTTACAGCAAACAGTTATTTTCCTTGTTAGTGATAAACAGTTTGTCTCAACCCTATAACTGCTACATCTGCTGGCTGGATCACCAGGTGAAAATATAAGAAAGAAAACCTAATAAAATTAATGCAGCCACTACATCTCAGAATTGGTAAGCTGCAATATAATAAATGCTTGCTTTTGGGTTTATAACCACCACAATTCTAATTTAACTACTTGCTCGACCGCTCACCACAGTTGTACTGCGGCAAGGTGGCACGGCTGCACGAATCGACGTATCTGTACTTAGTTTCGTGCACTAGCTGAACGTGCTGTTTTGGCCAAAGGGGGAGCCAATCAGCGGTTCTAGCAGACGCGATGTTCGTCAGCCACCTGCAATCTTTCCCCACCGAGGTAAAACAGGGATCTGTCTATATAAACAAGACAGATCTTCATTCTGACAGGGGAGGACATAGAGATCTTGTCTTCCTGCCAAGCAGGAAGGAAGATCTCTGTGTTGTCTCAGTCAGTCCATCCCCGACACGGTTAGAAAACACGCCCAGGGAACACACTTCCTGGTGTTAACCCCTTCCCTGCTAGTGTCAGTCCAGTAACAGTGCATATTTTTAGCACTGATCACTGTAATAATGTCAGTGGTTCCCAAAAAAGTGTCAGTGCCAGATTTGTCCGCCGCAGTGTTGCAGTCCCGCTAAAAATCACTGATTGCCGCCATTACTAGTAAAAAAAAAAAAAAAATACAAAATTACATAAAAATATCCCATCGTTTGTAGACCCTACAACTTTTGCGCAAGTATACACTTATTGGCATTATCTTTTTTACCAAAAATATGTACATAGAATACATATTGGCCTAAATTGATGAAGAAATTTGATCGTTTACATTTTTCTATTGGATATGTTTTATAGCAGAAAGTAAAAAATATATATGTTTTTTTTTTTTAATTGTCGCTATGTTTATGTTTATAGCACAAAAAAGAAAAATCGCAAAGGTGATCAAATACCACCAAAAGAAAGCTCTATTTGTAAGAAAAAAAGGACATCAATTTTATTTGGGTACAGCATTGCACAACCGCGTAATTGTCACTTATAGTAACACAGTGCCATATCGCAAAAAAATGTCCTGGTCATGAAGGGGGTAAAACCTTCCAGTCCTTAAGTGGTTAATCAAAATGTCCAGCCTTTTTTTTACATCAAGCATACATATGGCTGTTTTAGTTACAATCCATACCCCCTTCAGAAAATAAGAGTGGGACCCCTATCCATTGCTGTTCAGCCAGGTTGAAGTATTAAAGACCACTCCTTTATAAAGTTATGATGTTTTCAGAGACTCATTATTTTGGAATGGCGGAGCTTGAAAACCAGGGTAGTGCTTCAGAGGAAATCTGGAAAAATCGAAGGGCAAGCAATTGATTTTTGTATACAATATTGGGATATTGTTTTCATGTTTTTGCTACAAGAGAAAAAGAAACTAGAAGCAATAATTCCTTTATTGATTTGGAAGGTTGACAAAAACGTGCCACTATCGATATGTTTTTTTTTTTATATTAAATACCGACAAATGATGTATAGGCATGCAAAAGTATTTATTGCTAAAACACTGTTTAAGTGTAAAGAGTGTCTACTACGCTCTTTAGTGTCCTATTGTGCCTCTACACAACAAATGTCAGTGCTGGCTCCAAATTTGGGACAAGCACCAATATTTGTCATGCAGAGGCACACTGAGGGTGGAATATCCACAAGGACACTCCATCCTCAGTGCAGCTAAGCTCCCTCCCTAGCACTGCAGTGGTCACTCGGAAAGTACATCAACTGAATGGTTTTGTAGCTAATTGGGTGAAGCCTGATGGGAATTCATTGACACTACTTTCCGATAGGGGAAACTAGTAAATTGCATATTTACTGGCCCCGTCCCCCCACTCTTCATACTTTGTATCTCCATCCTTAAATATATCCCATGCAGCAGTAGTACTGTGGCGGGGGTGGCAGCAGAAAGAAGTGGAACCTGTACAGGAGGGGGTGTGGCATTTACTAGAACCAACCAGTTGTATTGTCCTCCCACAGCCGCTGAATGCTGGTGGGAGGGAGAGGAGTAGAAGCTGACTTTCAGCTGGTACAAGAGGAAAATATAGCCAGTCGGTTTTAATAAATGCTGCACTACTGCCCCTCCTGTTCAGGTGTAATGATTAAGCACAGGTTGGATGTGTGAAACGTGTCTACGTGACTAAAAATCTGGTGTCCCTGGTGTATCCTGGTAATTTTCAATAAAGGCACTTTGTTTTAGAACCTTTGGATGTATAGCCAGTCTTCTTTTTCTAAGTATCCCACGGAGGCGGGCCCGGGGCTAGCACTCCTACTTGGTTCCATTTGGGTCATTACACACACCTGGAGCGGTGGATTCCTTCTTCCTTGACTCCTCTGCAGGTGTGACAGGGAGGACACATGGATTCCCTAGAGCATGGGGAGCCACAATTTGGTCTGAATCTTGTGTCTGGTTTTCAGGCGATCTGAATCCTGGACACTTGATTCAAAACCCACACTGTCCAGGTGAATCCTGGACAGGCGGTAACCGTATCCCACCTTCATGTCTGGAAACGGTTATCACATTTCTGGATTCTCAAACTAGCTGGATAAAATGTTCTTGCCCACATTGTAGCAAAGTGTAATTTCTTCAGTGTTGTCACATGAAAAGATATAATAAAATATTTACAAAAATGTGAGGGGTGTACTCACTTTTGTGAGATACTTTATGTGTATTGATACACAGGAAGTTTAAGACTTCACAGGGTTGCTTATATGCTACTTTCTGTTATCAGTTAACAGGCATATTAAAAAAAAAAATAGGAGTAATCTATATATAAAAAGTTTTAATGCAGTTAGTGATTGGTGAATCCCCTAGACGATACTTGATTTTATAAATTGAATGTCTAAGGAACATCTTAACGGTTAGACTGAAGTTCTGGCTTTGAAAAGCAGACATGTAAACTAACCAAGGCTGAATCTCTTACAGGCCTTCAAATAGCCCACAAGACAGAATGACTTCTGTTCAGCACATAAAATAGATGGTCTGACATGTTGCTTTAAACCAATTACTTATCTCATCTGATTAGCACAAAATGGCCTCATTCCCATTAAAGGCAAACAAAATTAGCAATAATGACTAATCAAATCTATTGAGCGTGTGCTTTACATTATCAACATGGCCTCTCGTTAAGACTGCAAGCTACAAAGTGTTCTGAATATTCTTGTGATAATTTCTGTTTACAAATTGAATGACTTATACCAGATCTTTATACTGAAGTGTAGGTGTCCTAGCCTTGAGGCTAGAAGCTAATGGTTGAAAATTAGTGTAATGATGAATGAACTAGCCTCTGGGGCAACTTTTATTAGTAGTGACAGCTTTTTCAACTACATATTTTTTCCAAACCCTTCCTCATTATTTCTGCTTGACAGATTTATGCGTTTTCATAATTCAGTTTGGTATAGTAGCTAAAAAAATGTAGACACTTTGGTATGGCGACAAGATAAACATAGCTCATGTCTGAGAATAATTCTGACAAGAGTTCAAAGCGTTTCTCAAAAAAATATGTATTTTTTAAATGTCATACATAGAATGCTGAAATTAGCAATTCATTTTTACCTTGGTGCTGTTTAGTATGGTGTGGTATCAGTTAACACATCCATCAAGCAATTTGAGCAGTCAGAGAAAGATTCCATCTATTCCTAGTAAAATAGGACAGGCAGTGGGAAAACTTATTTCCTCTGCTTAAAGTGGAGCTTCTGCCTCCCCCACTCTCCAAATATTTAAAGTCAGCAGCTACAAATACTGGAGCTACTGGCTTTTAACCACTCGCTTCCTGCTCAGACCAATTTTCAGCTTTCAGCTCTCTCAGGCTGCGTACACACGAGCAGTCCATCCGACGAGAACGGTCCGAAGGACTGTTTTCATTGGTTAACCGACGAAGCCGACTGAGGTCTGATGTGCCTACACACCATTGGTTAAAAAAAAACGATCGTGTCAGAACACGGTGACTGAAAAAAACTAAGTTCAATGCTTCCAAGCATGCGTCGACTTTAATTCTGAGCATGCGCGGCCTTTTGATCGATGCCTTTGCATACTAACGATCAGTTTTGACCCATCGGTCAGGCGTCCATTGGTTCAATTTTAAAGCAAGTTCTCTTTTTTTTGGACTGAAGGACAACTGACCGATGGGGCCTACACACGATCGGTTTGGACCGATGAAACTGAACTTCAGTTCGTTTTCATCGTTTTTGACTGATCGTGTGTACGCGGCCTTACACTTTGAATGACAATTGTGCAGTCATGCAATGCTGGACCCAAATTAAATTTGTATATTTTTTTTCACCACCAGATTTCTTTTGGTGGTATTTAATCACTGCTGGGTTCTTTTATTTTTTGCTAAAAAATGAAAAAATACCGAAAAAAAAAAAAATAAATAAAAAAAACATGTTCCATAGTTTGTTATAAAATTTTGAAAACAGGTAATTTTTCTCCTTCATTGATGTGCGCTGATGAGGCTGCACCGATGGGAACTGATAGGCTGCACTGATGGGCACTAATAGGCTGCACTGATGGGCACTGATAAGGCAGCACTGATGGGCACTAATAGGTGACGCTGAGAGGTGACATTGATGGGAGGCACTGATGGGTGGCACTGAGGGGTGGCACTGAAGGGCACTGAAAGGTGGCTCTGATAAGCAGCACCGATAGGTGGCCCTGATGGGCACTGATGAGCGCTGGCAGGTAACACTGATAGGCAGCACTGATCAGTGGCACTAATGATGAGGCACTGATGGACATTGAATGGCAGAACTGGTGGGCATTGATATTTGGCACTGGTAGACAAAGGTAGGTGGCACTGGTGAACACTGCTAGGTGGCACTGGTGTGTACTGCTAGGTGGCACTGGTGTGTACTGCTAGGTGGCACTGGTGGGCACAGATGAGGCAGCCACTGCTCTCTGTGTTAGGGACTGATGTCCCTCTGACACAAGCCAATGATCGGCCTTTTTCCTTTTTGCCAACAGCGTGAGGAAAAAAAATACTGATTACTGATCTTCTGTTAACATCATGTGATCAGCTGTCATTGGCTCGCCAATCACAGAGTACGCCATGCACTGCCCACAGGGAAGCACTGACAACACATGCTCGGGAGGACATCAATGGACACCCTTCTGGTAATTAAGGCCCGTGCTGTAGCTGTCTTTTGGCCATAACACAGGCGGGAAGAAGTTAATATTAGGACACTTACTTGTCCAGGGATCCAACGATGTCGGCACCCCAGTCAATTTTTCAATCGGCTCTCGAGTGCTGCCCCGCCATTCTTTATAAGGGAAACCGGCAGTGAAGCCTTGCGGCTTTACAGCCTGTTCCCTACCACGCATGCAAGAAAATAATTTTCCTTTTTTCCATACATCAAGAATGATGACATAATTTCATTGTAACTGATATTGACCTTTTTTTTATAATCTTTATAACACACTGATCTGTTATTTGTGAAACCATTTAGTGCTGATCAAATTTTAATAACATGTAAGTGCCTCTAGTGTTTTTAATTCTCTCATATACTACACTATTTAAGGTAATTACATTTTGCGTTCAGAGAAAATTGTCTGTTAATAAAAATGAAATACATTACGAATTTGAAAATCGTTTCTGTTTCCCAGCCAAAATACACATTCAAAATGAAGGCTGTAAAGTGGTAGTTCTAGCAGAAATAATGTTTTCCGTCTCTTTACGGAAGTCTAGGTTTTGCTGAAACATTTGCTAATAGGTTAGCAGGTTTCAAATGCTCCGTGAAGATCATGCAAAGGAGTGCAAGGATTTAGAGCTAAACCTCTAGTAATATCAGATATGTAAGAAGTATTCCTTAACCATCTGAAATCAATGGATACTAATGTATCTGCCACAAAAGAATAGCTACAGGAGTAGGGCAGGAAGTATTGTTTACTACTACCAGCTCATTGCCCTAATGATTCTTGCAAAATGTTGCCAGTTTGGACAAACCTTAATGTACTTTAATGAGAGTTTGTTTATTTTAGCACTTGTCTTACTTGGTGTTGTTTGTCCAAGGTGAAGATTCCTGTGTATGTTAAGTTGTAAATAGAATGTTGTAGAATGTATAATAACTACTACTGAGAATTGTGCACATACCTTCATCAATATTAAATGCAGGTCTGCATTTTTAAAGCATTGGCTGAGACCCATCTAGGATTAGCCCTGGTTCATTATGTGACATATGCTACATTACCAGTAATACATCCCCAGAATATTTAAATATATGCATTTAATCAATTATGTGATGCACATATTAAATAAACAAATTGCTTAGATGTTCAGCAAATGCAGCTTGCATATGGTGATGTCAAACATGAAAACTGCAGGTAAGCTTTTGGGGAAGAAGTTACTGCACGATGGAACTCAGATTCCCTAGTATGAGTTGATCTCATAAGACTTCAGTATTTAGTAAAATTAGTTGTAAGGCTCCATGCACATAAAAGATACAAAATAAAAGCATATTGTACAAAGTTTAGGCGAGTCTATGAGAGTTTAGTTTATAGGCGTTTTTTGCACTACACTCCCCTCTGCAAAAGTTTTTACTCCCACAACACACCTAAAAAAACATTGGCACTTGACGTTCAGATAAGAGGAGTTTAGGAGAGACTGACGTTTTTACAGCTTCTAAACTCCTCCAGAAAACGCGATAGAGAAGGTTTTTTTTCCTGCCTCTGAACGTCCCTGACAGAAAACGCCTGTAGCAGTCAATAATGTGCAAAGACACATAGAGCACAATAGAAGTGCTTCTAGAGGCAGGAGAAAAAAACCTCAAACGCCTGTAGAATCAACGTTTTTTAAGTCCAGTGTGCATGGAGCCTTAGGATGTCAGTTTACAGCCAGAAATGCACAGAAAGGGAAGATCAATTGAGAACAAAGGGAGAAGAATGGACCACGTAGGAGCTCTGTTGAGAAATGTTCTTTTGAGGCTTCCATGCACACTGGACTTAAAAAAACGTTGATTCTACAGGCGTTTGGCGTTTTTTTTCTCCTGCCTCTAGAAGCACTTATATTGTGCTCTAAGTGTCTTTGCACATTATTGACTGCTACAGGCGTTTTCTGTCAGGGACGTTGAGAGGCAGGAAAAAAAAACCTTCTCTATCGCGTTTCCTGGAGGAGTTTAGAAGCTGTAAAAACGTCAGTCTCTCCTAAACTCTTCTTATCTCTTCTGAACGTCAAGTGCCAATGTTTTTTTAGGTGTGTTGTGGGAGTAAAAACTTTTGCATAGGGGAGTAGTGCAAAAAACGCCTATAAACTAAACTCTCATAGACTCGCCTAAACTCTCATAGACACGCCTAAACTTTGTACAATATGCTTTCATTTCGCGTCTTTTATGCCACGTTTTTCAAGCTAAAAACGTTGAAGTTTTTTCTGCTCCTAGTGTGCATGGAGCCTGACTGTTGGAAGCATATGTTAGAGTACACAGAGGTCTTGATCTATCAAAGTGTTTAGTGGCATAAACCCAGTCTTGATCTGCTGTAGTGTGAAGTGATCCAGTTAGACTTAGTTGCTGCTAGTAAGTATCAGCTGTGGCTTTCTGCCCATTCCACAGCCAGTTCACAGTTTTTTTTTTTTTCAGTTGGAATTTGCAGTTTTTTACGTGAAAAGTGACTTAATATTTTGTTTTATTTGTAAGGTTCTATTTGACAATTTCCGCACTATTTCACGTTCTTCAAGATCTGTCACTTCTTATGCCCCGTACACACGATTGGAATTTCCGATGGAAAAAGTCAGATGGAGTCCCATCGTAGTTTTTTCATTGTAAATTCAGATGAATTCCATCGGACTTTAGATATAGAACATGTTCTATATTTTTCCAATGGAATTTTGTCGGAATTCCGATGTAATTTGGCTGGGCAAAAGCCTGATCGAGTGCATTAAGTTGCAAAAATAAAATGTCACTTTTAACAAAGTATAATATATTATTTTCAATGCAGTTCGTATGGAAACTAGTTCATTTAATTAAATTTGCAATGTTTCACCTTTTTCTTTTATTTTCAGTTTTCACCAGTATTTCTGCCTTTCGCAGTTTTCTTTACTTCAACATTCACATTCCCATGATCAAAACTTTGTATGTTGGACAGTAGTTTTGAACAAAGATAGAGAGAATGGGGAGATTGCAGGACTCCCTGATCTTCAATGAATCATTTGTTCTAGGAATGGTTATCCTATAAATAGTTCTAAAATGGAAGCAATGAATAAATCAGTACTTTTTAGTCATATGTTCTCCCTTAGTAAGATAATAAACAATTTACAGTACAGTCTGTAGTGTGGGCAAGTTTAAACTGAATATTGATTGATGCAGAAGTTCTGTAGCCATCTTTAAGGAGACCATTTTGCAATGCTCGTCTATAAAGTGTCTCCAGTGTAGGGGACATGCATTTTGACTGCATCTGGATTGAGTCATTGGCTGATGAAGCAGGTCAAGGAGACAGTGAACTGCACTTCTGGAGAAAGGAAACTCTGTTGTTCCACCAGCCTGCAGAATGCAGGGTGGAAGCCACAGTGGGGACAATATACTGCTGCAACCATTTCCTGTGCTGAGCAGCTAACAGAGAGCACCGCAATGATGTGTTGCCCAGGAGAAGAGTGCTGACTTGGACAAACCTTAATGTACTTTAATGAGAGTTTGTTTATTTTAGCACTTGTCTTACTTGGTGTTGTTGGGACTTGGATCCTGAGAGCTAGTACTAGGGATCATTGTTTCACTTGCTGGACATGGTGAGTGACTGTGACCATCAGCAGACACCTGTCCATTGAGAAAGGACCACTGGCTACAACTGCTGGGTGTGAGTCTTATCAGATCAACTCATACTAAGGATTCTAAGTTCCACCATGCATTAACTTCTTCCCCAAAAGCTTACCTGCATTTTTCATGTTTTACATCACCATATGCAAGCTGCATTTGCTGAACATCTGGGTAATTAGCTTATATATTACGTGCATCGCATAATTGATTAAATGCATATATTCAAATATTTTGAGGATGTATTACTGGTGATGTAGCATATGTCACACAATGAACCAGGGCATATCCTAGAGGGGTCTCAGCTAATGCTTTTAAAATGCAGACATGCATGTAATATTTATGAAGGTATGTGCACAATTCTCAACTTAACATACACAGGAATCTTTATCTTTGACAAATAACACTAAGCAAATCAAGTGCTACAATAAACAAAGGCTCATTAAAGTACATTGAGGTTTATCCAAAGGCAAAACTTTGAAAAACTCATTAGGGCGAAAACTCATTAGGGCAATTACCTGGACCCTTTTGCAAACTTAGGTGGAAATCCCTGGAGTCCAGAGAGTGATTACTGTGGTGAGACGGCACTTGGCCATTAACCTATCCTGGTTCCATGAAGGGTTGCCTTATCTCCTCTTTATTTTGAAAAAATCCAGTCCCCATTTGGATTACAAAGAATGTACTAGAGAGCACTCATATCACTTGTAAGGAAGGAAAAAGAGGAACTGCCTCAACAGGATTAAAAGAGAGAGCTCACAGCAACCTCTATCCCTGTCTGACTTGAACTTACCTTTTAATGAATTAGAGTACATGTCTGGGGACCCAGAGGAGGAGGCCTGTGTCTGTAATAGACTATAATTATAAAAAGTAATCTGATGTTTGCTGTGAACTGTTGTGCTTTCTTCAAGGGCTCTAACTTTGCTTGGCCAACTCTTTGAGTGACATCATTGTCTTATTGATTGTTTGTGTAAGTGTACTTGTTAATGCTCTTTTTTTTCTGCTTGACCTAAAAAATTATTTGAAATACCTCAGTCTGTGTCTGTAAATGCTGGGTGAGCAAGGTGTGTCAACTACAGAGAAATCACAAAACAATTCAGCGGCTTCTCTGGGGGTATAGCTACAGAAGCATACTTTGAAGCAGGGCCAGAAGTCCTAATTCAAACATCAGAAGTTGAATGTAAGAACCTAATGGAGTTTTAGATAACTGTGAGTCTAAAATATGTAGGAGAGACAATTTTGCTCCTCCTATAATGCCAACGAACAAGATATGTTTTGGTAAATGTTTGAGATCAATTGTATGTTTCCCAAATGAAAACAAAGAGACAATATGGGCACTAATCCCTTGCAGAATTACTGTATACCTGGGTCTAAGCATTGGAACACCTTTAATCTATCTCAAATGCAATCAACTTTTTGTCGTCTGAGAAATCAATAGTAGGACTGAACCAATTATTTCTACCACATGAACTAAAAAATTAAGGACTGCTTGTAGATAACCAATATCCTTTGATGATTACCAGCACTTCAAAGGGAAAAGTCATCAGCAGTAGACTCATATTTATTAATCGTCCAGGGCCTGAGAGCCAAAGACTTCAATAATCAGAAGCACTGGATAAAGATTAAAATCTCTTATCCTAATGGAGCTGCAATCCTCATTGTTTTGTGTGAATCCCAAACAAGCTTAATGAATAAGATACTACATTTGTGAAGGTCATAAAAATAATTACCAACATTTTCAACTTAACTTTTACAACCACGAAAGCTTTTGTGAAGGATAGATGAAGGACAAAAGTTGTAAAAACCGTCCGGCTCTTTTCAAGGAAAAGCAAAATCGTCCATTTAAGTCCCTACTTTACACATTCCATAACCAAACTGTGACGTCTTGGTTGGCCATTTGTAAAAACTATCATTTATAACTAGTTATGAGCCAAACTGCCCTGGATTTAAATAAGTTTGGATGCTAAACCTAACAATCAAAAAAGGGGGTTAGGAAGGTAAGGGGGAAGAAACAGGGTAGGAAGAGATGGGAAAAAGAAAGTACGATTTTCCAAAAACTGTTTATTTCCCTGAGGACCATATCGTCTGCTATCTGCTGAATATTGAAACAGCATTTGGTTTTGGATTTACACCCTGCGGCTCTTTACATACAGCTTTAAGTGCAGCGCCCCAGTTCCAGCACCAGTTGGGACTCCAGATTGGGGATTTCTATCCCTTAGCCGCTTACCTGGCCTCCTGTCCTATCTGTAGTTTCTTGAAAAGATTTTAACGACTCTGGAACACCCCCATAGTTTATTCGTCTAGCTTACTACTAATTATGTGATAGACTCACTCGCTGGCTGTACCCACCGTGAAGTCATACATGACACAACGAAATAATATTTTCATACTATCAAAAAAATTCCCTTTGTACAGCCCTGAAGAAGCCCCACGGCGAAACGTGTAGGCGACTTCAAAGGATTTTTTCCAGTATTGCTTGTCATTATTATTATGGTTATAATTTTTATGTAACAAATTTTCTATGTAACTGTCTTTGCATCTATGTAATATTCTACGCTTGTAATAAAATCAATATATTTTTTTTAATCTACTTCCGATTTGCCATAAAGTCCCACCATCAATTTCTATCCTTAGTAATTGTTTTTCTTCAATGCTAAACCTAAATCCCTGGAAAGTCTGGTGGATGACAGCTGTTATATACAAGGGGGCAAGGCTAATATATATTCACAATGACATCACTGGTATTCCAACCTTTTGCTTATATGGCTGAGGATTCCCAACCATATACAGTAAGTGAATAGGGCTGTTGACATAACTGGCTGTTAAGGACTCAAAAGGGTAATTAGTTTAGTGGGAACCTGTTATGTATAATAGTGGTAGTATTACAACTATTATACATGATGTTCTGCTCCTGCTGAATGGGTAAATGTTCTGGCATTGGTCCAAATGCCTGAACAGCCAAAGTTCCGTCTGACCTTGTGTTCAGATCAAAACTTGAGTTTATCCTAATTTATAACCCAGCATATTTTAAATCCCCTGAAATCCTCGAGGGAAAAAGTGTGCTAGTGTACTGACCCTACCTTAAGCTGGAATGGTCCTAGTTAAATATTGTGTTCTTTTTATAACTAGGCTGTAGCCATCCTGAGTGTGTTTACAATTTCTGTGCCCTGTACGTTTCTCCTAAGCTCAGGACATTTATTATTTCTGCCTACTGCTGTCGAGTATTCTTCAGTATTTAGTGTTAGTGGTAACAGTGTATAAGTTATGAATATGTATCTGCCTTAGCCAATCTCTAGGGATTGTTGTCCAGTAGCATGAGCCGAGGGGAAGATTTTAGATGTTGATACAAACTTCTAGATGAGTCTAAAATGCTTCTCCCTGGTAAACATACCACAATGAAAGGATCCTCACTGCCTTGATGATTCCTCAAGCCTTATCCCAGCTAGAGGGATCATCCAGGGGAATTGGAGCAGGAAGATGAGGCATTCTAGGGTCCTTTACCAATACTTTTTTTTTAAATGTGTCCCCACAAATGCAGCCATGTGTCCCCACAGAGAAAGTCAAGCCCCCCGCCACCGTCACCTAATTAAGATGGATAGGTGATCTGTCTATCAAAGTGCCCAGACAAGGGGGAGGGGCTATATATGACGAGGCGTTGTGGGGAACACACAGCTATTCAAATAAAAGCTGTAATGTTCCCCGCGCTGATCAACTAGACAGGGGGGGCTTGGCTTTCTCTTTGAGGACTGCTCTGCTCTGTTCTCCACCTCTCTCCGCCCGCTCTCCACCCGCTCTCTAGAAGGAAAAAAAAGTAAGTATCGGGTGAAGAATCGGGAGCATTTGCGCGAGTACAAGTACTCGCGCAAATGCTCAGTATCGGTCCCGATAACAACCCTAATGCTAATACACAATTAACTGCAGGTGCATTTTTATGTGCGTTGTTGTGTGAATGGGACCCTAAGGCCCCTTTCACATGGGGAGGATCAGTAATGATCCGCCCCGTGAACCTCTGCTTGCTCAGCGGGAATCGCTCCATTGATCCCCTCTGAGCCGGCGGATGACAGGGCGGTCCCCGCACACTGTGCAGGCACCGTCCTATCTTTTCTCCGCTCTCCCCTATGGGGGATCAGATGAACACAGACTGTCTGTCCGTGTTCACCCGATCCGATCCGCCAGACGGATGGAAAAGTAGGTTTTTCCTCCATCACACTTTGGTGGATCGGAGCGGGTCGGATGTCAGCGGGCATGTCACCGCTGACATCCGTGGCTCCATAGAGGAGCACGGAGCGCCCGTTCAGGTCCGCCTAAAAAACTGGCAGGCGGACCTAAACGGTTTACCCGTGTGAAAGAGCCCTTAGGAGAAGGCTTCTGTGCTGAAGTGTATATTACGTAGGAAACTCCTTTTGTTTAAATCACTTGATTTTTTTAAACTTGAACATGCAAACTTGCAAACCTCTATTTTAATATAACACGATTAACTAAAATCTACAGGATTATGATTTGTAGCACAAGATTTTAGAAAAAAAAAAAATGTATCCATATTTGATTTTTCTGGTTTAGTATTGTTCGATTTTTCTGTTGACATCATTTTTTTTACATATTTTCTCTTATATGAAATGCCCACAAAATATGTTAACATACATTTGTCTAGGATTTAGTCTGAAAGACATTCATTAATAATGTAAATAATCAATTGCACATCAGTTCTTTGACAGATGTCTTCAGCAATCACTCACTTAGTTGTTGACGACACACTAGAAGCTCAAGGGGCAGTAATCGAGAATCTGCTATTAACAAATCCATCTTCACACCTGTTCCACAGCACTGAGCACACCTCTTCACAGACTCCTGCTATGAATACTGGTAATCATAGCAAAGACATAACAGCTGATGTTTACAGACATGTTTTACTATTCTGACTGCAGCAGCCATCTTAAAGAGTTTAGTTTCCTTAAGGGTCCTTTCACACGGTGCGGACCATTTTTCGGTCCGCTCCGTGTGTGTCCGTCGGCTCAGCGGGGGGTCCCGCTCAGCTGTCGGGACCGCCCTGTCTCTCCTCCGCTCTCCCCTATGGGGAATCTGATGGAAACGGACTATCTGTCCGTTTGCATCCGATCCAATCCGATCCACCGGACGGAAGAAAAATAGGGTTTTCTTCCGTCCGCAAAACGGATCCAGACGGACGCGGATCGTAGACGGACGATAGCGGATGTATCATCAGCTAGAGGGATCATCCACCGCTCCCATAGGGCCCCATTCTAAGTCAGTTTAGTCTGAATCGACAGCCCTATATTATTGCGGAAACAAAAAATATTCAGATTTAGGTAAGGATTTGTTTACGGTAGCTGAGTGGTGTGGTGGGTTAGCTGGTGGTAGTCAGGGATGGTATGGGTGTCAGCTTATTGTAAGAATCAGCTGATGGTGGGGACAGGTTTTGGTCAGCTTTTGGTAGTCAGGGATGGTGTGGGTGACTGCTACTTTTAGGCTCAATTCACACCTATGCATGTTGCTTTTGAGCATTTTTGCAGTGCTTTTTGCAGTGCGTGCTGTGTTTTTTGACGTGCGTTTTTACCGCGATTTGCGTTTTGCATTTTTTTTTTTTGCCAGCAATTATTTTATTTTTTACATTTCCTTTAACAACCAGCTATAAACAGGTAAAAAAAAAACATGCAAATCGCGGCAAAATCGTGGCAAAATCACGGTAAAACCGGGGTACTTGCATTTTGGATGCGGTCCATTGAATTCTACTACATGCAAAAACGCTGCTTTTTGCAGGAAAAAAAGTCCCCGACCCTTTCCAAAAACGCAGAGGCACAAAAAAGCATTGATATGAACATGTTCTATAGGAAACCATGTTAAAAAAGTTCCCTGCTTTTCTGTAAAATGCATCAAAAAAAGCATTAGAGTGGATGGAGCCTAATGCCACGTACACGCGATCGGTCCATCCAATGAAAACGGACCGATGGATTTTTTCATCAGATATCTAATGAAGATGACTTTCATCAGTCTTGCCTACATACCATCAGTTAAAAATCCGATCGTGTCCAACGTGGTGACGTAAAACACAATGACGTGCAGAAAAAAATGAAGTTCAATGCTTCCGAGCATGCGTCGACTTGATTCTGAGCATGCGTGGATTTTCGACTGATGGATTTCCCCAAAGACAATCGTTTTTTTCTATCGGTTTTTTAACCATCAGAACATTTTAAAACAGGTTCTATTTTTTTTCCACCAATGGGAAAAAAAACGATGGGGCCCACACGCGATTGGTTCGTCCGATGAAAACAGTCAATCGGACTGTTTTCATCAGACGAACCAATCGTGTGTACAGGGCATAAGAATCTAGTGAAGGAGAGGACAGGTGCAGATCATCTCATGGTAGTTGGAGGATGTGAATGTCAGCTCATGGAAAGAGTCAGTGCAATAATAGTACAAATAGACAGAACTAATATGGTCCAAAATAAAAAGCTTTTTTGCAAAGGTCGAATTGTGAATCAAATTCCAAAATCAATTTTTTAATTGAGTTTCTAATGTCACTGCAGCACTGAAGTGAGGCTTCACTCTTGTGAACTGTATGAAAACATGATCATCCGTAAGGATGAATACTCACCAGACAGTTGGACCCCAAATATCTAGAGATCAGTACATGCTTAGTTATAATATAAACCACTCTGTACCTTTTCAAACTGGGATTTTCACCAATCTGTGTACATATTCAAAGACATGTAAACGTGGGTGTTTAGTTACAGTGTAAGCCAGTGTCTGTAGGCCCTGTGGATGTTAACTGAGATAAAACAAATAGGTCAGAGCTTTGGGTATTGCTCATCATGCTCTCAGCACTTGTAGCAGTTGGTAGCATTCTCATGAGTCCAAGTTTTGCTAGTGCTTTTGTACTAATTCATTTTTTCTTTAGGTAACATCTTTGGGAGCTTGGAAGGTACTGCATTGAAAAAAGCAGAGCTTTTTTTCTCAGAAAATAGGCGCAGGAACTCAACCACGACCCGTTCAGATTTCACAAACAGTAGAAGGGTCTTAAAGGGGCATTAAATACCAGAATTGCATTACATACAGTGTGCAGAGTTCAGGGGGTTACAAAGCAGTCACTTGTAAACACAGAAACCAGACTTCTGTGTTCACAAGTGATTGTGGTGAGCGGGCACCAAAGGGTCTGAGCCAAAGGTGGTGGAACTGAGTTCCACCAAGTTCCCCCAGAAAAAAAGCCCTGGAAAAAAGTATATATAGCACACTGTGCAGTGCCAATATTCAACCCTTAAAATAAGTAATAATCAGATATCCAGTAAGAACATATTATATATAACAATATATACAACTTAACATCATTTAAAATATATATATATATATATATGTATATGAAAATATATAAATAGTGCTCGTGCTCCGTGATTCACGCTCAGTCCTTGATAAAATATTAAACTGAATAATGTAAGTCCATAATAACATCAATCATGTGATAATTGTGTCTTCATGCGGTGTGCACACATCCCCCACCAGGTGTACCCTCACCTTATGGGCTTAAACAATAAGCCTGTAATTAATAGCATTAGCCTGCTGAGGTCCTCCTTCATTTCCTTTGTCCTGTATAGGTTATAAAACACTATTGTAAAACACAGGTCTCTTGATCCTCCCGATAATAGCCTAGCTCAAAAGCCACTATTTGCTTCTGGTTTGTTCAAAGACTCGCCTCATATACACCACATGCAAAGCATTCAATAACATAATAATTTAGTGAGTTGTATGTATGTGGAGTTTGGTTTACAATTAATCCTTTTTTTAAATGTTATTATGCTATTGCATGCCTCTGTCATTTTTCGAATATGGTATATATGAGGCGAGTCTTTGAACAAACCAGAAGCAAATAGTATCTTTTGAGCTGGAGTACAGTATTATTGGGAGGATCAAGAAACCTGTGTTTTACATCAGTATTCTATAACCTATACAGGACAAAGGAAATAAAGGAGGACCTCAGCAGGCTAATGCTATTAATTACAGGCTAAGGCCCGGATTCACAGACATTGGCGCACATTTATGCCGCCATAGCGTATTTCTTTTACGCTACACCGACGCAGCGCAGAGAGGCAAGCATGGAATTCACAAAGCAAATGCCCCCAACATTGCACCAGCGTGGCGTATATTTCGTAGGCGTAAGCCGGCGTAGGTGGAAGTGGGCTGGAAGTGGGCGTGATCCATGCTAATGAAGCATGACCCCATGCATATGATGGGCCGGGTGCCAGACAAGTATTTAAACTGAACTGCGCATGCGTCGAGACGTGGACGTATCCCTGTGCGCATGCGCACAACCACAACGGAAAAACTGCCTAAGATACGCCGGTTCACTGTGAACGCCGTTAACCTAACCTACGCCCAGCCAGACCCACGTCGGCCCATATTCACAGATGTCCAACGTACAATACGTAGGCTTGTGTTTCCTGGTCCATACCTTTGCATGGGTTGCGCCTCATCTATGGGGAATAACTTTACGCCGGACGTAAAACTTACGCAAACCGCATATATCATGCGCCGGGCGCAAGTACGTTTGTGAACCGCCGTATTTACCTCATTTGCATATGTGAATGCCTTATCAATGAGAGAAGCAACATACGTCCAGACCATATTTTCACCCACGCCACGCCGGCGTAAGTAAGATACGTCGGGGTAGGATGGCCTATTTTTAGGCGTATCTTGGTTTGTGACTTTGGCGCACACATACGCCGGGCGCATATCTACGCTACGCGGGGAAAAGGTGAGTTACGTCGGCGTTAGTGCTTTGTGAATCCGACCTTATTGTTTAAGCCCATAAGGTGAGAGTACATCTGGTGGGGGCTGTGTGCACACTGCATGAAGACACAATTATCACATGATTGATGTTATTATGGTCTTTCGCTGTTCAGGGCTGAGCGTGAATCACGAAGCACAAGCCCTTTATTTATATATTTTCAATTATATTTATATATTTTTAAAATGATGTTACGTTTTATATGTTGTTATACTGTATATAATATCTTCTTACTGGATATCTGATTATTACTTACCGGTATTTTAAGGGTTGAATATTAGCGCTGCACAGGGTACTATATATATTGTATTATCACATTTTGGGGAATTGCTGGCAGCTGAATATAGTTTAATTTAATGTCATGCTAATCTAGGCCATCTTAAGTTTAGTGTTGCAGCTCACAAGGTTTACCTATTTATTTTCTAATGCATTGAAAAAAAGTTCCCAGCAAGATATTATGCTAGAAAATGAAAATGCCAGGGTTGCTGACCTCTAATTATTTGCGGTCAATCTGTCTGGTGAATTGCCACCCTTAGCTATTTGTGGTGGCCATATTTTCTTATTGGTGTTCACAAGGACAAAGTCTCACTTCAAGCACCACAGTAGCTATGGAAAGGGTTATCTGATTTTGGGGACATGTATGGGTCAGCTAGTGACAGTTGGTAGTTCCAAGGCAGTAGTAGTCAGAGGCTGGTGACAGTACTCGGGAGCATGTGAGGGCTAGATAGAAGTAGTCAGGGACAAGCATTTTTTAGATTTAAATTTGTCTTTTTGTTCTACTTTGTTGCTACTGATACTTGTGATTAAAAGTAGTCATGACAAGTTTACTGAAGTTGCTACCTTGTCAAATGTGTGACCTAACACATTCTCTCCCAGCTCCTGGAACTGAATAACAGGGTCAAATAAAAGCAGTTTGTACTTACGAGGAATGTAAAAAAACTTCAAGGCTCTATAATTTGACATTGTTATACACTATTGGGAGCTGGGAATCAGCATGTTAAATTAGGCAGTTGACAGGGCAGCATCTGAATAGGATCTCTGCCTCTGACACTCAAGCTAAAGGTGTCAAGCTTTTACAAAATTAGTATAGCTTTCTAAATGAAAATTCAAAATTCTAATTATTGCATGAATTTCTCTTTAAAAATAAAATAAAAATAAAATTGTAAGTGATTTTTTAAATATGTTTTATCAATTTAAAAAAGAAAGTGTAGGGTAAAGAACATCTACCATATAGATGCAATATAAAATATATATAGCAGTTGCAAGCAGAATTAACAGAGCTAAAGGGTATAAATGTAATTCGTGTGCTATTTGTTTGCAGAAATCACCAGGCAATTTCTTTCTCCCTGACACTGCTGACCTCTGTACATGATAGACTTATGAATGTGCATTTTCTCTCGCTTTCTCCCTTTCCCATACATGCCATACTGTAAAGCTTCTCACAGACATTAGACATTGGTAAAAAGAAGAAATCAGTCCAGTTTGTTGCAGATCCACCAGGACTGTCATACACATATACTGTAGATGTATGTATTCTACAACAGCATAATCCCTCTGCCCCCCTGTTAAATTGGCAGGGCTGGGCACAGTACTAGAAAGCCAGTGATACCCCCTTATCAGCGGCCCTGCATACAGCTGCCAAAGTTTCTTGGACCTTACTCATAAAATAAACCTCATACTGGATGAGGAAGGCTCTGCTGCGTAAACTTGTGCTGTTTGCCTAAGGCCGCGTACACACGAGGAGACATATCCGATGAAAACGGTACACATCAAACCAAAATCCCCACGGACAGACAGCGCGGTGACGTGGCGGTGACGTTGACGCCGCCACATCACCAAACCAGGAAGTAAAATACTTCCACGCATGCGTCGAATCCATTCGAAGGTGTCATGATCACAAGACTGGCTGCAAAAAAATTCTCGTGGTTCCTAGACACGATCAGAAATGTGTACGAAAAATACTGCTTTCAATGCGATCGTACTGATTGTTAGTACACAGCTTTGGAGAGCCGATCACGACAATTCATGTTAAATTATCCGAAGGGATAATCACAAAAAAAAATTCTTGTACGATAACAGATTGTATGGTTTTCGTTTAATCAGTGCAGTAGTTCAAAATAACAATATAAATACACTACAACACATTACATCACTTCCAATTTTTTATTCCGACGTATAAGAAATTTTGTAACTTTTGTAAACCTTCAGTTTCAATATGAGACTAGAATGCAGGAAAAAAATCAGACGATCATTGTTCTGATAATCTCATTAAATTTGGCAGGTAAAACAACTTACATTTAGTTTAGTTATTTGTTTACCTGGAATAAAACAAATATATGAACTTTTTTACATCTCTCTACAAAGCTGCTGATCATTTTTGCTTTTGTTAAAGCGGAGTTCTGCCAAAAAATTTTTTTATAAAGTCAACAGCTACAAATACTGCAGTTGCTGACTTTTAAAATATAGACACTTACCTGTCCAGGGCGCCTGCGATGTCGGCACTCAAAGCCGTTGTGTCCCTCAGCTCTCAGACGGAGGCGCCGCCATCTTCGGTAAGGTTATCAAGAAGTGAAGCCTTGCTGTTTCACTTCCTGGTTCCCCACTACGCTGCGCGAGCTCACTGGTCCAGAAGACATCGGGGGGGGGGGGGGCAGAGGAGGGGCCGGATGTGGTGTAGATATCCGCGGATACTGCGGCTTTATATGCCTAGGAATTGGGAGCCAATACCTGTATTACACAGGTATCTGCTTCCCCATTAAAGGTGCCAAATGTGACACCGGAGGGTGGAGCAATCCAGAATGCGGAAGTTCCATTTTGGGGTGGAACTCCACTTTAAGAAGCCATAGGAATGCACAAAATTTGAAGCTGTTCCAAAAGATAGCTGTGATAAATATTTTAGGCTATATGTGTTTTTTTCTGTTTGCAGATAAGATTTAATAAACATCAGATACTGTTAGGCAGTGATGCCTATGGTTCCAAGTTTGATGTCTCTACTTTTTTATAGAGACAGTGAAAAAGTTCAGTATAAATAATACACCTCTATGCCAGTACAATATACAGTATTTTACAACCTTGGTCTGAGGATCTTGGGTACTAGGTACTATACTTTGCTGATGGTAATGATGTAATTGTTAGGAGTGGTGGGTGGAGCCCAGTGTGTACTGCCAAGGTGTCTAACTGGCTTTGCCCAATTTAAATATGGATACTACTATAGGGACAGGGTGGGCACTAAGTATCCATAGCCTGGGTTTATTTTCCTGATGCCTTTTTTAAGACTGGAATAATGGTGGTGGGAAAGTAGAGGAGGACCCTGGAAAGTGGCTTTGTTGTGAGTAATTACATTACCAATTTAACTCCTTAAAGGTCAATGTTAAAAAATAAATAAATAAGAAAATAAAAATAACAATTTTAAGCGTGCCCATTATTTTTTTCTTTTCAAGTGTCGCTTATAGAGATTTTTAGGTACTGTAGTTTATCGCTATTCCATGTTAGGTATCTATTTACTTGGTGTAACATCATCTATCACATTATACAAAAAAATTGTCCTAACTTTACTGTATTTTTTTTTTAAATTCGTGAAAGTGTATTTTTTCCCAAATAATTGCGTTTGAAAGACCGTGGCACAAATACGTGTGACATAAAATATTGCAATATATATATAAAATGTTTGGGGGTTTGAAGTATTTTTCTAGCAATAAATACGAATTTTAACTTGTTAGTAACAAATGTCAGAAATTGGCTTAGGCATAACAGGGTTAAATGTCGGTATAATTACTATACGATATCCTGTAAGTAATGTAAAAAGAGACATATACAGTATCTCACATAAGTGAGTACACCCCTCACTTTTTTGTAAATATTTTATTCTATCTTTTCATGTGACAACACTGAAGAAATGACACTTTGCTACAATGTAAAGTAGTGAGTGTACAGCTGGTATAACACTGTAAATTTGCTGTCCCCTCAAATAACTCAACACACAGCCATTAATGTCTAAACTCCTGGCAAGAAAAGTGAGTACACCCCTAAGTGAAAATGTCCAAGTTGGACCCAATTAGCCATTTTCCCTCCCCGTTGTCATGTGACTCGTTAGTGTTACAAGGTCTCAGGTGTGAATGGGGAGTAGGTGTGTTAAATTTGGTGTTATCGCTCTCACTTTTTCATACTGGTACTGGAAGGTCAACATGGCACCTCATGGCAAAGAACTCTTTGAGGATCTATAAAAAAGAATTGTCGATCTACATCAGGAGTCTCCAAACTACGGCCCTCCAGGTGTTCAGGAACTACAATTCCCATGCCTAGTCATGTCTACGAATGTCAGAGTTTTACAATGCCTCATGGGAAGTGTAGTTCCACAGCAGCTGGAGGGCCGTAGTTTGGAGATCCCTGCTCTACATAAAGATGGCCTAAGTGATTTATTTATTAGTCATTTAACTCTTGAATTAACTCTAAAAATGTATTACACTCTTTCTAAGCTATGTTAAATCAATTGGAAACATATCAAGCTGCTTTATGGAAACTTAAAATACTTTTTTTACTAGTGTTTTTTTTTTTATAATTATTAATTGTATTCATTATTATTTATTATTCAAGTTTTACATTTATTAAAAAATAATTGTACTTGATCAAAAGATAATAACTGTGTCTTTTTTCTTTTTTTTAGCGACTCTAGGGACACTGGATTTTAGTTTGCTCTACGATCATGAAAACAATGCTCTGCACTGCACAATCAATAAAGCAAAGGTACGTTCCAGTCTGCTTTGCATGCAGCATCCATTGTAGGTACCTAGAGGAAGTTGTCCTCAATTAACCTCCACACAGTACTGTCCTCTTTATATGCTATCATTTATACAAGCTCCTCTAGTTCAATCCTTCTATTTGGTTATTGTCGTACCTACTACATGTGTGTGCTCCTGTGTCATGTGTGCTTCTAAATGAATTCCTTCATAAAAGCTAATAGCATTGTGTCAATGTACAAAGTAAAAAATATATGTATCAGGTTATGCAAATTATTTTTGATCTTAATGAGTAAAAATAATTTAATATATATATATATATATATATATATATATATATATATATATATATATATATATATATACAGGGCTTTTTTTCTGGGGGAACTTGGGGGAACTCAGTTCCACCACCTTTGGCTCAGACCCTTTGGTGCCCGCTCACCACAATCACTTGTAAACACAGAAGTCTGGTTTCTGTGTTTACAAGTGACAGCTTTGTAACC
The DNA here is from genome assembly GCA_029574335.1 of Rana kukunoris. NCBI lineage: Eukaryota > Metazoa > Chordata > Amphibia > Anura > Ranidae > Rana > Rana kukunoris. The sequence goes on from CM056050.1 coordinate 297,577,246, forward strand.
CCCTGAACTCTGCACACTGTATGTAATGCAATTCTGGTATTTAATGCCCCTTTAAGACCCTTCTACTGTTTGTGAAATCTGAACGGGTTGTGGTTGAGTTCCTGCACCTATTTTCTGAGAAAAAAAGCTCTGTATATATATATATATATATATATATATATATATATATATATATAATACAGTATATTATTTCTATACACCACTTCATTTAATGAACTGCTAATAAATAAACTATAGGAAATATGAAACAAAACAAAAATAAATCTCACCATAAAGTATAAAAGTGTACCTAAACCCAAGAGCAAAATATATTGTGAAGCGGTCTCCCCGTCTTCCAAGGGCCTGACGGTGACACCTAGAGCCAGCGAGAGCTGACATTCCCCCTCAGGGTGCAGGTTACTAGGCCTGGTGCATGTAGCGCAAAATTGAAGGATGAGCACCAGTCACTTTTAAAAATGAACAAAGACGTTTTTAATTCCTCTTAACAGGAAATGTGGGAGAGAGGGTTAGGGCACAGGACACCCTTAGGCAAATGCAATAGCCACTGGACAGACTCTGCAGACAAAAATAGAACTAGGCAGATAGCAGTACAGAAAATGGGCCTTTAAGCTGAATGCAGCGATCTGTATCTTGTAGCAATCGCTGTCTTCTATGGAAACGACTTTACTACCAGTATCCCACTGTAGATCTTCAAGCTCATCTCACAGTATCCCACTGTAGAGAAACCAGTGGATGAAAGACTACAAATTAGCCAGGCTTATTACCACCTTGCACAACTAGATTTACTAGAAGCCCTGTTTAGGACAATTGTGCTAGAAATATATTGCAGCTTTGTTAGAGTGATAAAGCTCAGTCACTGGACTGTACCTGTGGAGGAGCAGTGTTGGACTACAAAACACATTCCTCTCTTCTCTCTATACCATTGGTGGGAGATGTTCTGTAGTTCACAGAGAGACAGAGCTGGGTACAGGCAGAGCTGTGTCCCTTTTGCTCATTTCTCTTCTGTTAAGCCCTGTACACACACTCGGTTTTCACGCGATAAAAAGTCTGCCGTGAAAACCGAGGGGAAAGCCGAGAACCCGGCAGGAAAACTGCCATGGAGATTTGGCCGGGAATCCCGGCCGTGTGTATGCTCCATGGGCACTGCCTCCCAGTGTTTCCCATAGAGCAGGGATCCTCAAACTACGGCCCTCCAGCTGTGTCAGAACTACAAGTCCCATGAGGCATTGTAAAACTCTGACATTCACAGACATAACTAGGGCATGATGGGAATTGTAGTTCCTGAACAGCTGGAGGGCCGTAGTTTGAGGACCCATGCCATAGAGTATTAGTAAATCTGGCAGAAAATCCCATCGGGATTCCCGGCTGTTTTCCTCACGGGAAAACTGCGAGTAAGCATGCACATATCTGGTTTTCCCGGGCAAAAGCTCTCCTGGCCCGACGAGTGTAGAATGGAAGAGTATTTTCACTAACAGATGAGAAAATTGGCAAAAGGACACATCCTACTGACTGTACATTATGTTCCTTGTGATAACTTTTCTATTTGTGATTTAGACAGCACTTAGGCTTTAAAGTCTAACTACATACATTTTTAGCTTTGGATAAAGTGAGGTGAAGTGTTTTTTTCTGGATCATGTCTTTTTTGTTCTTCTGTAACCCCACTGGGGGAGATTTTTCCCTCATATCCACTCATTTGACTTCAGGGCTAGAAAAAGCATTGTGGAAAAATCTAAATCTACCCCACTCTACAAAGTAATATTTTACCGCACACAGTGTAAAGTTATAAAGTGTCAACACACACACAATAACCCGTTCCTTCAATCAACTGATATTGGTAGGAAGACTGGAGCTTCCTTATGTTCTTAGAAAATAGGATTTGACACAGAAAATAATAAACTTGATTGAGGCTCTAACCCCTCGCTATTCTATCCTAAACAAAATAAATTGTTTTCACAGATGTTGGGCTTTAAAAAGTTAAATGTTTCCTAATATACACCGATGGATAAGGTCAATGTAAGTGCTTAATTTTCATGTGTCGATAATATAGCGAATATGGGCCTCATTTGTTTCTAGGGCTTCCAATATTATTTTTTTTTTATGAATACATATGTTTGTGTATTTTACAACTTTAATAAATTCTCTGCATTGTATACTATTTTCAGCATGTGAGCTACTAAAACACAGAACTGTTAGCAGAGGTAGAACTAGAAGAGGTCTACACAAGGAGAAAGGGTATAGCTTAAAAAAGGGTAAATGAAACAACGGATCATTAGGCCATGTATATACGATCAGAGCGGTCCAATGAGACTGGTCCGATGGACCGTTTTCAATCGGACCACGCTGAAGTGGTCTGATGGTCTGATGTGCGTACACACCATCAGTCCAAAATCCCATCAGACCAGAACGCGGTGACGTAGAACACAACGACGTGCTGAAAAAACGAAGTTCAGTGCTTCCAAGCATGCGTCGACTTGATTCTGAGCATGCGCAGGTTTTTGGTCCGATGCTTTTGTGTACTAACCATCGTTTTGGTCCGACAGACAGGTGTCCGTCGGACAGATTTTAAAGCAAGTTTTAAAACTTTGGTCTGACGGACAACGATCCGATGGGCCGTACACACGATCAATTTTTCTTCAGACCAGTTTCATCGGACCGGTCTGATCATGTGTACGCGGCATTAGACTTACCTGTGAGGTTGAAGCATGTGGTCTACAATTGAGGAATTTGGGTAGTTATATTTTACCTTATATGCCACTGTTTTAAGTAATACAATATGTACAAATGGAGTGGTTGCAGCAATTAGCTGGAAATATACTGCCTAAAATATATTGGGATTAGGGCGGAAAACCCTGGAAATACAATTTCTTATTAAATATAAGCTGATGATATAAATGTACATTTCTGTTGATTTTAATATTTACACAATATTGACTACTCTTGATTTGACTGTATTGTTGATGCCTTTGAACGTGTATTGGTCTTGGGAAGAGCACTGTTTTATCATTACAAATTATTTTAGATCTAAGGGTCCTTTCACACATGCGGACCGTTCGTCTGTTTTTAGACGTCCGTTTTTTGACCGCAATGCTTTCCTATGGGTCCTTTCACACGCATCCGTTAACGTCCGTCTCCGTTAAGCTCCGTTTTTTTGAACGGAAGAAAACCCTATTTTTCTTCCGTCAAAAAAACGGAACGGACGAAAAACGGACGTTAGCGGACGATCCGTTTAACATCCGATCCGCTAACGTCCGTTTTTCATCAAAGTATGTAATAAAAAAAAAGTTCTAACCAAAAAAAAAAACTATGAAAAAACGGATGAAAAAACGGATGAAAAACGGATGAAAAACGGATGAAAAACTGATGAAAAACTGATGAAAAACTGATGAAAAACGGATCAACTGATGATAAAAAAACGGATCTAAAAAACGGTCCGCACGTGTGAAAGGACCCTTATTGTTACCTTAAAATCAGTTTATTCCTATTTTAAGCATAATATTTCTTTTTTTGTATTCAATCTAAATGTATTGAAAACTTTTACCATGCAAGCCTGTGTTACAAAAATGGTATACACATAGCTATAGAGATTTTTTTTTTGAAAAAAATAGTATTTATAAGTCAATTAAAAGTACTGTATTATAAAAGTGTACATTCTATATAACAAATAAACATCCCCAGTAACCATTATACATGCATAATATGGACTGGTACTAATGTTGGTAAATAGGACGGACCAATATAAATACATATCTATAACTGAAAATAGTGTACCAAACAATACTATTTGTTAAGCTTGAAAAAAAGATATTATTTGCTGGTAAAAAGATATTACCAGCAAAAGTTATTGTCTGAAACATTGTGTGAATATTAATATTTTCTTTTTAATAGTAAATATTTTTATTGTTTTGAGGAAAGACATTACAGCGTTAGAACAGTAGTATTCATAACAGATGTCACCACCAGAACAGTCTTATACCATCAAAGACATTGAACGCAGTGTAAGTATAACAATAAAACTGGGTGAAAGAAAAAAAAAAAAAAAACAACAAGGTGAGAATATAAATTTGCAACACAGGGTTCCAGTGGTAGGGAAGAGGGAAGGGGGGGGGGGAAGGGGAGGGGGTAGGGGAGGAAGAGGGTACCAGCATGAGCAGACAAAGGGAACAAGAGCAAGATGTCATTATTTGACAGAACATTTTGGATGTTGCAACCATTGGGACCACATAGTCAGGAATTTCTCAGAACGTAAATTCTTCCTAGCTACTATCCTCTCCATTTCGCATTGGTAGTTTAGATCAGCAATGGTGTTAGAAATGGAAGGGACAGTAGCAGATTTCCAAAGTCTAGTAACATTCAATTTGGCAGCATGAAGTAGGTGGATGACCACGCATCTGGCCGGTTGAGGGACCTTATCTATACCAATATGTAGTAGGGCTAGAGCTGGGGATGGGGACCAGGGCGTCCCAACGATTGAAGAAATCAACCTAAATACTTGGTTCCAGAAGGAGCTCAAGGATTTGCAGAACCAGAGAATATGTGCCATGGAGCCAATGCTTCCGCAGTTCCTCCAACAGGAGGGGGGGTGGCCAGGGTACATTTTGGACAACCGGTATGGCGTGAGATACCACCTGTGAATGGTTTTCTGATAAGCTTCCCAGTGGTTGGAACAGTGGGATGCTTTGTGGCTTTCCCTAAAGGCCTGTAGCCACTGGTCGTGGCTAAAAGGGATGCTTAGTTCTTCTGCCCATTTATTCAAAGAGTGCACTTGGGAGCAGGGTCTAGCGTCACTGAGGCAGGAGTACATTTGGGAGATGCCTTTAGGGGGAGTTTGTGGTGAGGAGTAATACAGGTATATTGGTGCTGGGATCTGTACCGTGGAGGATAGTTTAGTTGTCTTTAAGAAGTTGGAGATTCGAGTATAAGCAAAAAGTTCGGAGCTAGGTAGACTGAATTTGCGTTGGAGAGCCTCAAAGGTATGCAGCGCATTGTGGTGTAAGATGTCGCCGACGTTTAGTATGCCTGAAGAGTGCCATTGGGAGAGATTCAAGTCAGGAATGCAAGAGGTCAGGGCTCTGAGAGGTATCTGTAGTGTTTTTTGAGGTGAGTTGGGAGGGTATACAGCGAGAAGTTTCTTCCAGGCCATAATAGAAGCGGAGATCATTGGGTTAGTGTAATGAGGGGTAGGGGAGTAGCCTGCTGATATTAATAAGAGGCGGTCTGGAAGGTTTGCGGGCAGCTGGTAGGAGGCTTCCATGGTGGACCATTGCTTCTCAGGCGAAGGGTGCCACCAAAAGTACAGCTGGTCCAGAAGGGAAGCGTAGTAGTAATTGGCAATATGGGGCAGTCCTACCCCACCCTGTCGATGGGGTCTGGTAAGTATGTAGCCCGCACATCTTGGTGGTTTGGAATTCCAGATATATTTAGTTAATTGGCTTTGAATAGAGGACAGAAGGGAGCTAGGGATCGGTAAACTTAGGGTCCGGAATAGGTAGAGAAGCTTTGGCAGGATTATCATTTTGAAGGTGGCTATGCGCCCCATTGTGGAGAGGCCTACACTCCGAAGAGATTTCAGTAGTGTGGGTAAATTACGGGTGAAGGTGTGGAAGTTCAGTTGAATCAGTTGCTTAGGGTTGGGCGTGATCTGGACACCCAGGTAGGGGATGGACGTTTTCGCCCACATGTAGGGTAAGTCAGCTTTCAGGCGTGCAGTCGTGTGGGGTGGAAGATGTATGGGGAGGATTATGGATTTTGTAGCGTTAAGTTTGTAGTAAGATACAGAGCTAAATTGGTGGAGGATGTCTTGTATGGCTCGTAGAGACTGTGTGGGATTGGTGACCATCAGGACCACATCATCAGCAAACAGGCTGATCCTGTGGTCCGAGCCATTACACAAAAGGCCTGAAATTCTCGGGTCAGATCTGATTTTAGAGGCCAAGGGTTCCATTATCAGGGCGAAGATAAGTGGGGACAGGGGGCACCCCTGACGTGTGCCGTTCGTGATGTCAAAGGGGGTGGATAGCATCCCCCCAGTGAGCACCTTGGCAGTGGGGTTTGAGTAAAGGGAGAGGATGGCGGTTTGGAACCATCCAGTAATACCAAATTTGGTTAATACCTCCTGGAGGAAAGTCCAGTGGACTCTATCGAACGCCTTCTCTGCATCAAGGGAGAGAAGCAGAGAAGGCGTTCGATCTTGAGCGGCCCGGTGGATGAGGTTGAGCACTCTTCTAGTAGCGTCTGGTGCTTGTCTGCCCGGGACAAACCCAACTTGGTCAGGGTGAACTATCTCTGGTAGAAACGACATCAATCTGTTGGCAATAACTTTGGCGAGTAGCTTTATATCAGTATTCAGGAGCGAGATAGGCCTAAAGCTAGAGGCAACAGTGGTGTCCTTTCCAGGTTTAGGGATGGTTGAGATAAGTGAGCGCAGCATATCCGTAGGTAGAGAGCCAGAGGAACCAGCAGCATTGAAGAGGTCCGTCAGTTTGGGAGACAAGAGCTCGGCAAATTTTTTATAGAATGGGTTAGAAAAGCCATCCTCTCCCGGGGATTTGTGGAGAGGGAGGGCTTTGATTGCTGCGTGTACTTCAGCAGTGGTAAAGGGCTTGGAGAGAGTTTCAAGTTGCGTCTCTGAGATCGAAGGTAATGTGATCGGATCCAGAAAGCTACGAATCTGTTCTAACGTGGGCTGGGGAGTAAGGGGGTCTTTATGAAGGTTATAGAGTGATGCATAGAATTCGCTAAACGCATTAGCGATTTCTTGGGGGTTAGTTAAAAGTTGCTGCGAAGTGGGGTGCTTGAGGGAGGGAATTTTGGCTTTCGTACGTTGGGCCTTGACTTGGCGCGCTAGGAGTGATCCAGCTCTATTGCCCAATGAGTAGAAGTTAGCTTTAGAGTATTTAAAGTTACGTTCAAATTTGTGTAGCAAGAGGGTACGCAGTCGTTGTCTAAGCTCCAAGAGCTCAATAGAGTGTTTGTGGGAGGGGAGGGATTTATTAAGATTTTCTATATCTGAAATTTGAGATATGACCTCGTCAATCTGCCGGGTCCTCTGGCGTCTCGCTCGTTTACTCAGCTTAATAAAAATTCCTCTGAGGTAGGCTTTGTATGATGACCAGAGTGTAAATCTGTCGGTGTCGGGTAGATCATTAAATTCGAAGAAAGATTGGTGCTCAAGTTCTATTTCTTGGAGGACTTTGGGGTCCTCTAGTAAGGAGGTGTCCAGCCTCCATATCCTTGGTGGTCCAGGACGGAGATCACCGAGAGTCAATGAAATAGGGGCATGGTCCGACCAGGATATGATACCAATGTCAGAGTTCATGACATTCTGGAGAGTCCATTTGTCCACCAGGAACAAGTCAATTCGGGAATAGGAGAGCTGTGGGTGAGAAAAGAACGTATAATCACGTTCCGAGCCATGTTGTGCTCTCCATACATCAAAGAAATCCAATTCACGGAGCAGGGGGTTTAGGGTTGGTCGGCGGCGACCTTTAATGTTGGAGGTGTCCATACTTGGGTCGCCAATCATGTTTAGGTCACCACCCATGACTAGGTTACCTTGCCGCAAGTCGTTCACCCTCTTAAAGAGACGACGTAGAAATCGCAGTGGTCTGGAGTTCGGGCCATAAATGTTCACCAGGGTATAGGTGGTTTGAGCGATGGAGCAAATGAGAATTATGTATCGGCCTTGCGAATCTGCATGGGTATGGATGTGTTGAAACTGCAGGGTATCCCGGACAGCCGTCAGTACACCATTCTTTTTCTTAACATTTGAGGCGAGATAAACGTTGTCATAGCCTTTGAGACTAAGTTTAGGAGTTTTTGAGTCCGCAAAGTGCGTCTCCTGGATAAAGACAATGTCAGCATTTTGTTTTTTCAGTTCTCTTTGCAAAGTAGATCGTTTCTGAGGACTGTTGAGGCCCTTAGCATTTAGGGAAAATATTTTGATCGGCATGGTACGTTGAAGGATGGCGGTCCACTAGGAGTGGTCAATAGTGCCAGGTGTGGGGGAGGGTAAGCGCTGCGGGGAGAGATTCGGTAGTTCGTAGAAAGCTGGTGTAGAGCAGGTAGGGTAGTAGAAGGGGTGATAAAAAGGAGGAGCCCGTGATCAATACGGGATCAATGTGCAGAAACACTGCTAAACTGTACAACCAGGGGGGTTTTCCTTCAGTGGAGTCCAGATACTCGGACCCAGTGAATGGAAAGAAAGGCTCGGAGAGAAAAAAAAAGAAAAAGGACTCGTCATAGATCCGCTGTGACCCGGCTATGGATCAAAAAGAATTGTAAGCGTAAACAGGATAGGTTAGGCATCTTGTAGGGACCAGTCGCCTTCCATTTGAGAGGGGGAGGTGGGTGGCGGTTTAGGATTTTCCTCAGGAATTATGCGCCAAATTTTCAGCAATTGGAGGCCCGCTTGCAGCGTGCGTACCACGTGGGTTTTGCCTTGAAAAGTAATCAGCAACTTGGTGGGGAACCCCCATTTGTATGGGATGTGGTGGTTCTGAAGGCCTTTCGTAATTGTGGCCAGTTGTCGCCGGTTTTCCATAGTTGCCTTGGAGAGGTCCGTGTATAGTGCTACCGCAGTGAAAGGTTCCGGGAGGTTCGGATTACGCTTAGCAGCATGCATTACTTTCTCTTTAGCGTTGTAGAAGTGTATGCGCGCTAGTACGTCTCTGGGTTTCTCAGCTGAGAGGTGGGGTGGTTTGGGCAGTCTGTGCGCTCTGTCTATTTCTAGGTCCCTGTCGGACAGGTCAGGTGCTAGCGCGCGCATCAGAGATTGCAAGAAGCGTATCAGCTCGGGCTGTTGGATCGCTTCAGGTACATTGCGGAATTTAATATTATTTCTGCGTGATCGATCTTCAAGATCGGCGAGCTTGAGATTGATCGCCCGCATTTCATCGTCGTGCTCAGTGCAGACATCTATCACTTCATTATGTGCAGTGAAAAGATCAGACATTTTGTGCTCAATGTGCTGTAGGCGCTGATCCTGATGTTGCACAACATTAGCCAGTGAGGAGACTGCAGCTGAGAGATCAGAGTACAGTGTCTGTTTGAGTGATATCAGCATGTGCTTCATCGTCTGCTCTGATATGGGCTGGTCAGAGGCAGGGAAGTTGTCTATGGCTGCTGCGTTATGGATGTCAGGTGGAGGCAATATAAATGGTATCCTGGGGCTGCTTCCTGGAGCATCGTCCTCCCTCCTGGGTTTGGATTTGACAGGGGAGGACGAGGAAGGTGAACGGGGCGGTGAGTACTCACTGTGAACATCTGGGGAGAAGCCTGGGCTATAGTGGCCGCCGCTGGTGTAGTGAGGTAACGGCTGAGCCGCGAGGCTGAGGGAGCCGCCGGCGCCATCTTGATTTCGGCTCGCTCCGGCCAGAGGGAAAAAATCAGTAAGCTTTTGCGGCATTGCAGGCTGTTTTCGTCGTTTGAGCATGGCGCTCGGGTGTCACTGGTCCCACCGGGATGAGGTACGGGCTGTTGGAGTGTAGTTTACTGCGCTGTGGAGTCGCTATTAGCCGGGTGTAGAGCGGAGCTATTCGTTCAGGCAGCCATCCTCGTTGCCGGCAAGCCACGCCCCCCCTAATATTTTCTTTTTATGTATGGGTGTTAAGTGAGAAATTCACTACTATATGGCCATTAGGTTTTAATAGTTTATCAAACAGTAAGAAGAAATTTAATACAAATTTGGTTTCTAAAACAAAGTACGGTATATACTCGAGTATAAGCTGACCCGAGTATAAGCTGAGGTACCTAATTTTACCCCCAAAAAATGGGAAAACGTAATGACTTGAGTATAAGCCTAGGGTGAGAATGCAGCAGCTACAGTAAGTGGAAAAGAGGGTCAACAACGCCCATTTGTACACCTCACTGTGTCCATTTGCATGCCTCACTGTGTCATTTGCATACCTCACTGTGCCCATTGCTACCTCACTGTGCCCAACCTCACTGTGTCCATTGCAACCTCACTGTGCTTATTGCCACCTCCCTGTGCCCATTGCCACCTCACTGTGCCCATTGCAGCCTCCCTGTGCCCGAGTTAGTGTACCTGAAATTCTTGACAGGCTGCGGGCGTCCATTCATTGTTTAAAAGTCGCGGTCTCCTTCTGGTCCCATTCCATGATAGGCGTTTCCCAGCAACCTATCACTGACGTTTTTCTAGCAGACACTGTGTTGAGTGTTCCACCAATCACGGACGTATTTTCATCCTCGGACAAGAGAACGTCTGTGATAGGCAGAACACTGATACAGTGTCTGCTGGGAAATGCCTATAACAGAAGGGACCAGGGGGAAGCCGTGACTTTAAAACAATGGATGCTCACAGCCCTTCAGGTACACTGACTCGAGTATAAGCAGAGGAGTGTATTTTCAGCCCTAAAAAAAGGGCTGAAAAACTTGTCTTATACTCGAGTATATACGGTATTTGAATTCAGTGGTAAAATTAAATGGTAACTTTTTTTGATCTTCTTGTAATGTTCATGATGTGCATTTTATAACTAGAGATAGTTTCTTCTTCTTTGACCAAATACAATTTTAACGTCTTGTTTTTAAATGCGGCAATAACTGCTATGTCTCTGAATCCAAAGTAAGTTAAACAGGAGGTGAGGAGACAACTTTTTGTTTAAACCCTGTAAAATGCCACACCACTGCAGCACAAGCTTTGCAGGCAGTTGCAGGGCGGTATCAGCACAGCCTCATTAGGTTGAATAGATGCTATAGTAGTGTATGCTGAACACAAAATTGGGTTTAATTTCTTTTTGGATATGTGCAATGAGTGCAACAACAAATGTCCCAAATAGTGAAATCCAGTGGGGAGACTAACATAAATCGATCAGTGACAAGGCTTCTATCCATGTAACAACGAACTCATCCAGATGAGGCTTCACAGATGAACGTGCTCACAGAGCGCTTACCTTCCACAAGGAAGAAAGGGGCATCGAACACATGCAATGATGATCCTGTAGGCAGCCGTCTCCAATGCAATCCTTAAGCCAGTCTCAGCCACATTCGACGTCCGGTCGAAAATGTAACGGATATTCCAAAGGGAAAATGAAGCTCACATAGTGAAGTACGTAAATTTTAAAATGGTTTAATAAAGTAAACACACTTACAGAAAGAAAAACGAATAAAAACACCAAAACAATGACACTTCCGGTCGGACGGTCAGGGTGTCACGTCACTTCCGGTTGACCTTACGCATTGCGTCACATCACGTGACTTCATCAGAGGTTACCAAGGGCCTATCAGATACATTCTTTTATAGGTAAAAAGCGGAAATCGAATCGCGGCCATTTTCGATACTCCGTCGAAAACGGAAGTGTCTCTGCGGCCATTTTCGATATGGGAAAATGGCTAATAGTATTCAGGGATTTACAAAACAGATACCAGTATACCAAAACAATGATATAAATAATGAATAAATAATACAATATAATGAAACACCTACATTACTGTGTTTATATGTAATACAAACTCCCGATCATATTCGTTGGCAACCGAAGGAGCAAATTGTGGGTACACGTTTTTCACCACTAAAGGATTTGTTCCGTGTAAATATTGTTATGCCTGTAAACGGTCGAAGTGTCCTCAACTGAAGAGGACACAATTTATAAGCACTCACACTAATGAGTGCCATCAAATAAAGAATTTCATTAGTTGCCATACAGAAGGCGTAGTGTATGTGTTGCAATGTAGTTGTAACCTACAATATGTAGGAAGGACAAAAAGAGCATTAATGGTTCGTATAAAAGAACATGTTGTGAATATTGAGAATGGCTTCACTAAACATAGTGTTAGCCGACACTTTCTGGAGAAACATAAGAAAGACCCCAGACATCTGACCTTTTGGGGGATAGATAAATTTAATAAGCCCTGGAGAGGAGCCCATCTGGTTAGGTCCATCAGCCAAATGGAATCCCAGTGGATCCATTCCCTGAATACCATGGTCCCTTATGGATTAAACGTTGAGTTTGATTTAAATTGTTTTCTTAGCAATTTTTAATTTTATAATTTATTTTAGGTTTTGAGTTATACTTGATCCCTATTTTAGATAGATTGGCTTTATGTAACTATGTAAACGGAAGGGGTGTCACTCGTTTCCTATTTCATCACCCCGGTTTTTCCATTAGTATATCATCCAATTCTATTTTAGCCTTTTATTGTTTTTTTGGGCTACTGTATTTATTTTATTCTATTTTATTTTTATTGAGTGGTAACTTGCATCAAATAAGCATAGTATTGACTTACATGCGAGGCATAGACATCCAATCTACTTGCATGTACTTTGCATGTCTAATATTGCTTTTTACACTAGTTTAGTGACTATGTGCATTTTCCTACATTGGCAGTCCACACAAGTGCATAGGCTGATCATTCGGCTTTACAGTCATTGATTCTCCTCCCTTTCCTGAAATGACCTTGATGGCATCACATATTCGATGTCTCGTCGAATATGATCGGGAGTTTGTATTACTGATGATTCGGCTTTACAGTCACTGATTCGCCTCCCTTTCCTGAAATGACCCTTATGGCATTACATATTCGATGTCTCGTCGAATATGATCGGGAGTTTGTATTACATATAAACACAGTAATGTAGGTGTTTCATTATATTTTATTATTTATTCATTATTTATATCATTGTTTTGGTATACTGGTATCTGTTTTGTAAATCCCTGAATACTATTAGCCGTTTTCCCATATCGAAAATGGCCGCAGAGACACTTCCGTTTTTGACGGAGTATCGAAAATGGCCGCGATTCAATTTCCGCTTTTTACCTATAAAAGAATGTATCTGATAGGCCCTTGGTAACCTCTGATGAAGTCACGTGACGTGACGCAACGCGTAAGGTCAACAGGAAGTGACGTGACACCCTGACCGTCCGACCGGAAGTGCCATTGTTTTGGTGTTTTTATTCGTTTTTCTTTCTGTAAGTGTGTTTACTTTATTAAACCATTTTAAAGTTTACGTACTTCACTATGTGAGCTTCATTTTCCCTTTGGAATATCCATTACATTTTCGACCGGACGTCGAATGTGGCTGAGACTGGCTTAAGGATTGCATTGGAGACGGCTGCCTACAGGATCATCATTGCATGTGTTCGATGCCCCTTTCTTCCTTGTGGAAGGTAAGCGCTCTGTGAGCACGTTCATCTGTGAAGCCTCATCTGGATGAGTTTGTTGTTACATGGATAGAAGCCTTTTCACTGATCGATTTATGTTAGTCTCCCCACTGGATTTCACTAATTTGGGACATTTGTTGTTGCACTCATTGCACATATTTGGATTATTAATTTAATCACTTATTTGGGACATTTGCTGCTGCACTGTATTGCACATATTTTGGATTATTATTTAATCACTATGGGCCAGATTCAGGTAGATGAGAGTATCTTTCCTCTGGAGTAACGCTTCTCATTTACGTTACTCTGAAGACCCTTTCAGCGCAAGTCCTGTAATTCACATAGCAGTTGCGCGTAAACTTGCGCCAGAGTAACGATAATGCGCTGGCGTAACCCGACGCAAGTGGAACTGGGTGTGATCATATGTAAATGATGGGCGGAGCCCAGCGCAGAGGCTTACGTTCAGCGCATCATCCACGGAGCATGCGCAGTGAGTGCGGCTCCACTCGCCCCCTTGTGCGCATGCTCACAACTTCCGTCGGCACCACTTCCTGGGAAACGTCAGCGCAATGCGTTCCGCTGGTCGCTTAAAAGCGCTGGCGGAAACGCCATTCCGGCGCAAAAGTAGTTCCATTTCCCCCCACCCCAGGGAAGATACTTTTGCCCTGTAATGGCTGCTCCCGCTGCCCCCAGAGAGAGGAGGAACCTAAATTATAATGCCCAGGAGGTCACAGTGATAATATCGGCTATGGAGGCATTTAATGATTTTCTCCATGGTAAAAAAAGCAGGAAGACCAGCCGGGAGAGAAAGCAGGCCATCCTGGACACCATAGCTGCCAGGGTCAATGTGCTGGGGTACTCCACCCGGAGTGCTTCAGACATTCGAAAAAAAATCAATGACCTGCGGCGCAAGGTGAGGGGCAAGGTGTCCACCATTAGGAGCCATGAGAGGGGCACAGGTGGTGGTCCCCCATGTCCTGTCACCCTGACCGCGGAGGAGGAGGTGGTCGCCCGCTGCCTGGACAGGGAGCAGTTGGAGGGGGTCCCAGGCTATGATTCCGTAGAGGAAGGCTCCAGGACAGGTAAGTGATTTTTACCCCCTTTTTGGTGTGTTGCATGTGGGGCGGGGGTGGGTACATGTGCCAAGTGTGTGGGACCACCAACATGTGTCTGCTTTGTGTCATCCACAGATGACGGTGCTGGGCCATCTCGTGCCGGCCAGTCCACCCCAACCCCCCAACGGGATGCTGAAGACGAGGCCCTGGGTGCTGGAGACACCGAGGTGGAGGAGGAGAGTGCCCACACCACTTCAGCAGAGGTGGTTGTGGAGGAGCCTGTCCCTGAACAGGAGTTCATTTTAATGTTGGAGGAGTCCTCCTCCTCTGCAGGGCCCTCTGTGATCCCCTCCCCCATCCTAGGTAGCCCCTCAAGGGCGACTCCATCCCCACGGGGACAACCTTCCTCTGCCCCCAGGAAGGCCACCCGGAAGACCAGGGGGGTGTGTGATTTGGTCGAAGACCAGGTGCTTTTGGACCACGCGAAACAGACCCAGCAAATGGGGGAGATGGCTGGCCACCTAGACAGGGTCGCAGACAGCCTGGGCTCTATGTCACAGCTGCCCAGTCGCGTGCAGGGCGTTGTGACCAGCCTGGGGGAGGTGCAGGCTGATATCCGGCACTTGACAGCAGCTGTTCGAGACAACACTGCTGCCATTCGGGAAGAGGGGAGGCAGCGGCAACGTGACCAGCGGCATCAGATCACCCGCCAGCTGAGGATGCAGGCCCAAACAAATTTGTATCTGAGCCGTATCGCTGTGGCATTGGAGGGCATGCAGCCAACAGCTCCCAGGAGTGGCCCACCCGGGGATCAGCCTCCTCCTGATGCCCCACCACCCACTCCCTCCAGGCAGATGAGGAGCCCGAGAGTGCCCCCAAGGAGGAGCCCCCGTCATCCCAGATGAGGGTTTTTTGTTTTTTTGGTTGTTATATATTTTTGTTTATACTCAGGACATGAGTTTATTTATTTTATTTATTATTATTGTTTATACTCAGGACATGAGTTTTTGTTAATTTTTTGGGTTCTCAGGTTATGAGATTTTATTTTTATTTTTTGATACTGCACACGTTGCAGTGTGAATGGTGTGTGAATGTGAGAGGGTGGCACTCCTGAAAGTAAGGGGTGTCACCCTCGGCCGTGGTGGTGAAGTTAACCCCACGGCTGAATGAATGACGTGTGAAAGGTGTGTGAATGGACAGTGACATCATTGGGGCCTTGACGCGGCGTTACTGCTCCCAACTCCTACATGCTGGACTTGGGCTAATCCAATGCGATGTGCATGTGATGTGTGTGATCTAGGGACATCAGTGGTGTACACGCGTGCATTGTCTGTGTGATTAATGTTTTGGGTTAGTGTCCAAAGATGCCTACGGCGAGGACCCTCCTGACTGCTCTTCCATCAGCAGACTGGGTGTCCTCTGCCAGGTGGGGACTGTGTGGGTCGGGGGTCAGGTCATCACGTATGTCAATCTCTAGGCCTTTTTTCATAGCAAAGTTATGTAGTATGCAACATGCAGCGATGATCTGACACACAAAGGTAGGGGAATACAATAGGGTCCCCCCGGACTTATCCAGGCAGCGGAAACGGGACTTCAGGAGCCCAAATGTTTGCTCCACCACTGCACGGGTTTTGATGTGTGCTTCATTGTATTTTCTCTCTCCTCTGGTTTGGGGGTTCCGGAAAGGAGTCATTAGATGGGGTCCCAGTGCATATGCAGAGTCACCTGTAAGGTAAAAGACAGGAGAATGTTAGTCATGCATGTGCGATTTCTGTTGTGCATGACGGGAGGGGATAGTCATGCCTGACTCCCATGTCACTCACCAACCAGCCAGCTGTCCCCATACATGTTCTGTTCGAATTCTGCTGGGATGGGACTCTGACGGTATATGAAGCTGTCATGGCTGGACCCGGGGTGTTTGGCACGGACGTGCCATATGAGGCGTTGGGCATCGGCTATCACCTGTACGTTGATGGAATGCCAATGCTTCCGATTGCGGTATATGTGCTCTGTGGCACTGGGGGGCTGGAGGGCCACATGTGTGCAATCAATGGCCCCGATGGTGCGTGGGAATCTGGCAATGTTGTAGAAATCTGTCATTGCCTTCAGCCGCAGCTCCTCAGTGGTGGGTCTGATGAACTGGTTGGACATGCGTCTGAGGATTGCAGGGACAACCTGGTGCACACATCTGCTTATGGAGGACTGTGACATCCCAGCCACCACTCCACTTGTACGCTGGAATGATCCACTGGCAAGGAAATGAAGTGTTGCCAGGACCTTCACCAGTGGCTGCACTGCTTGTGATCGGTGTGTCTTGCTGGTGATGTCACCCTGCAGGGTTGTGGTTAGTTCAAGTATTGCATCTGGGCTGAATCTGAAGAGGCGATACACCTCCTCATCCCCCATGCCAAAGAGGTTCATACGAGTGCGGTATATCCTCTCACGTGCCCGCCTCCTCCGTAGCGAGGGACCCAGTACTAGTCTTAGGACCACGAGTGCCCCTGGCATGTTGGCACACAGAGGTGTTGTCCTTGCTAGTGTTGTTGTTCAGCTTGCTAGTTTCGTTGGTAACGCTGCTGTAGCTGCTCTCCTGCTGACCTGTGACCGTCTGGAGTAAAGATAAAGCAGCCTTTTGTAGAAATAACTTTGCGCCGGACGGACCAGATACGCGCGGCGCATGTAGCCAGCGTATGGTGCTAATCCGATTGTGAATTGGGAAAAATACCTCATTTGCATATTTGCATGGGAAATCAATAGGCGCGACTGATGCGCCCAGCGAAAATAAGCGCTGACGATACTCTGGCGTCGGAACGTTCCGCCGGTCGCAAATGACCCGTTATTGGGCGCATCTAGTTTGGTGGGTACGGGCACATAGAAAAGACGGCGCATCATCACAGTTACGCGGCGCATATCCAAATACTCCAGCGCAAGTGTTCGTGAATCTGGCCCTTATTTGTATAGTGATGCTCACTTGTTTGTTTGGATTGATTATTTAGTTTAGTTTAAGTTTGCGCTCATCATTACACTTTTATATCCTATCTTTGTTGTTAGCACATACTCGATTTGAGCCGCATGTAATTAGTTTAATTATTTTCTTTATTGGGTTTATTCACTGTTGGCTAGCGCTTTAGTTTTCCTTTTTCATATAACTAAAGGCAGCCTATTGATTTTTAGTGAACCATTAGCAAAGCTCATAAAAACTACATACATTAATAAATATAATAAATAAAATCATTGTTACCTCATTTTACACCTACAATTGTTGCTCTTATCCCCCTCCCTGAGCTTGTGCTGCTGGATTCAGATAGTGCTTCTGGGAGGAGTCTTGTAGAGATAGCACTTCATTGCCCTCCACTATACTAGTATCTGTATCTTGCACAGGGAACTACAGTTCCCATGATTCAATGGGAAATGGACAGAGGCAAAGGCATGACATTTGAAGGGAATAGGAGGGGCAGATGCGAACTGAATGTGAGAATAGTGGGCGAGTTGACATGCTAGAGCTTTCTAAGCATTGGAAGAAACACCCCCTAAGTACGTCATGTCGCCGCGCTGTAGTCTCCTCAATAACGGCAAAATGCAAAAGGGGACAACGGAGACATTTGGAAAACTAGGAAGATCTGTTGTCTCCACAATAAACGAAGCTGACAGACTGGAAGGGGAGCAGGTACATTTCTCTGTATACTTGCATTTCCATGACAAACCAAGACAGACATATTGTACATTCTACTTAGTTTTATCACGTTGTTTTTGTTTGTTTTGTTTTTGAGTGTGTAGCCTAGTACAAGTTCAGGCAATGTTCCTAAGATAAATTATTGGCCAGATCCATAATATTTCCTTTTTTTATACTTGGTACTAGAAAGTTGATTCACCGACTTTTATTTATACCTCTTGGGGACTTTAGCTTCAAGGTCTCTTTAATAGAATTTGACCTCTGCATTCTGCTGCCTCAATTTACCAGATCAAATGGGGAATTCCGCATTTCTCTCCATCCACTGAATTTTCTTCTGTAACAGTAGTAGGACTGACTCATAATGACTAAAGTTATGCTGAGTTAGGAAATCAGATAAAGAAATGTAATCACTTGTCACCAAAGAGATAAAGAAGCTGGCGATTGATTGAGCCCAAAGATATCCACCTAAAATTGTACTTTAAAGCTAAACTCTAGGGAAACAGCTAAATGCATAGTTAAAATATAAATTCCTGCTACAAGATGTATAATTCTGTTTAGCTAGTTTTGTGATCCAGACATCCTATACATATAAAGATTTAAAAAATGTATTATTAATTCCAAATGGATCTCTTTTATACATATAGACATTGTAACAATTATATCCTCGTAATCATATAGCTTGATTAAGGACGTAGCCCAGTCTGCTAAGTTGGTGAATATAGAGCTGCAGTACATGGATCGGGTTATCTCTGTTCTTCTCACTGCTGTAAGCGTCCTCACAATTCTAAACCGACAGCACAAGCAACATGATTAGCAGAGCATGCTAGTCCTCCCTCTCCCAGTCTGGAGTGCTGCTTTAAAGGCAAATAAAATGTAGACAATATTGATTTGAATCTTGTTTTCATATATCTTCTTGAGTACTGTGCATGATTCTTTTTTATTTGCACTAACTGTCTAACATATCATTTTTCATGGACGAGCTTTCGGGGCGTATCCCCTTCTTCAAGGTCCAAGGTCTTGAATCAGTACTGCTTGAACCTTGAAGAAAGGGACACACCCCGAAAGCTTGTCCATGAAAAATTATATGTTAGTGCAAATAAAAAAAGTATCACAGTACACAATTTTCACTGTCACAGTTGCACTAATATGGCTACAATCAACTCATAAATCTTCTTGAAATTAAAATATACCATATTTTCCGGCGTATAAGACGACCTTTTGTACTTAAAAATTTCCCCCAAAATTGGGGGTCGTCTTATATGCCGGTACCTGTATGCAGAAACAGATTTTGGGCGTCCATTGTTCAAAAGCCACGCCTCCTCCTCGCCCAGTTCCGTGATAGGCGGAACACTCAGTTTCCCAGCAGAGCCTGTGTTCAGTGTTCCCCCTACCACGGACATCCTCACGTCCTCGGCCTCGGATGAGAGGATGTCCATGATAGGCGGAACACTAGACACAAGCTCTGCTGGGAAACTGAGTGTTCTGCCTATCACGGAACAGGACGAGGAGGAGGCGCGGCTTTTGAACAATGGACGCCCAAAGTCTGACTCTGCATACAGGGATAAGGTATGGAGATCGGCACAGTGAGGTATGCAATGGGCACAGTGAGGTAGGCAATGGGCCAGTGAGGTAGGTAATGGGCACAGGGAGGTAGGCAGTGGGCACAGTGAGGTATGCAATGGGCACAGTGAGGTAGGCAGTGAGCACAGTGAGGTATGCAATGAGCACAGTGAGGTATGCAATGAGCACAGTGAGGTGAGTCGGAAGGGGGTCGTCTTATAAGGTGAGTATATCCCAAAACCAACCTTTTAGCTGGAAAATTAGGGGGTCATCTTATATGCCCAGTCCCCTTATACGCCGGCAAATACAGAAACTCTCTTGTATGAAGATTGTAGTGCTATGAAAGAGGATGCTCAATTTCCCTTTAGGCTATTAGACAAGTTGCTAGAGATTGTTGCGTTTGCATTTATTTACCATGTATTCAGTGAATCCTATTTGAAATTCATCAAACCTAAAGGCCAATCCCATGAAAGTCTATAGGAGGAGAATCCTGTTAGCAGGGATGAGCCAAACACCCCTGCACCAGAACTTGCGAACACACCAAATGTTCGTGTGAACATTGGAAACCCGTTAAAGTCTATGGGACTCGAACATTTGAAAACTAAAGTGCTAATTTTAAAGGCTAATATGCAAGTTATTGTCCTAAAAAGTGTTTGGGGACCTGGGTCCTGCACCAGGGGACATGTATCAATGCAAAAAAAGTTTTAAAAACTACCGTTTTTTCGGGAGCAGTAAATTTAATAATGCTAAAAGTGAAACAATAAAAGTGATATATTACCTTAAATTTCGTACCTAGGGGGGTGTAAAGTCAGCATGTGAAAAAGCGCATTTGTTTCCCGTAGATAGAACTGTCCCTGCACAAAGTGTCAACTCTGAAAGAAAAAAAGTCATTTAAAACCGGCTTTGCGGCTATAATGATTGTCGGCTCTGGCAATTCAGATAGGATTGATTCATTAAAAAAAATAAAAAAAAGCTTGGGGGTCCCCCCAAATTCCATTGACAGACCCTTCAGGTCTGATATGGATATTAAGGGGAACCCCACGGTCAATTAAAAAAAAAAAGACGTGGGGTTCCCCCCAAATATCCATATAAAAATAAATAAAAAAATCCAGCGGTGGTAATCCACTCTCGATGCGGCTCCCTGCTCCAACGTTGTCTTCTATCCAGCGACGGGTGATCTCTCCAGCGACGGGTGATCAGCGGTCCGGTCCAGCGATGAGAAGATCCATCCATTCAGAGCGCAGCAGGTGAGCTCCTCTCTCCGCTGGACACAGCCCAGCGGAATGACGTGGCGGAGCTTTGACATTTCTTATATAGAAGAGGCGGGGCCACCCGTCACGTGACCCTGCCCCCTCTGACGCAAGGGGAAAGACCTGGCTTTCCCAGTGACGTAGCCGAGGGTGCGTCAGAGGGGGCGGGGTCATGTGACGGGTGGCCCCGCCTCCCCTATATAAGAAATGTCAAAGCTCCGCCGCGTCATTCCGCTGGGCTGTTGAGGGCATGTGGCCTGGTGCAATTCAGGAGAGGGGGGGGCGCACTCTGCCCCCCCTCTTTTCTGCGGCCGGCCAGGTTAACATGCTCGGATAAGGGTCTGGTGTGGATTTTTGGGGAAACTCCATGCCATTTTTTTTTAAATTTGGGGTGGAGTTCCCCTTAAAATCCACACCAGACCTGAAGGGTCTGGTATGGATATTTGGGGGAAACCCCACATCATTTTTTTTTTAAATTGACGGCGGGGTTCCCCTTAATATCCATATCAGACCTGAAGGGCCTGTTAATGGAATTTGGGGGGACCCCCACGCTTTTTTTTTTTTATGAACGAATCATCTCTGAATTGCCAGACCCGACAATTCATTATAGCCGCAAAGCCGGTTTTAAATGACTTTTTTTCTTTCAGAAATGACACTTTGTGCAGGGACAGTTCTATGTACGGGAAACAAATGCGCTTTTTCACATGCTGACTTTACACCCCCCAGGTACGAAATTTAAAGTAATATTACACTTTTATTGTTTCACTTTTAGCATTAAATTCACTGCTCCCGAAAAAAATGCAGTTTTTAAAACTTTTTTTTGCATTGATACATGTGCCCTGGGACAGGACCCAGGTCCCCAAACACTTTTTAGGACAATAACTTGCATATTAGCCTTTAAAATTAGCACGTTTTCCCATAGATTTTAACAGGGTGTTCCGCGGCTTTTCAAATTTGCCACAAACACCCCTAATTGTTCGTTGTTCACCGAACAGGCAAACAGGCAATGTTCAAGTCGAACACGAGTTCGACTAGAACTCGAAGCTCATCCCTACCTGTTAGTACAGTAATGTAATTTTTAGGCCTAAAAGGCGAGTTATTGTCAAAAATGGTATAAGCAGCTACCATATGAGAAATTAACTAAGAAAAAAAGCATTTAAAAAAATTGTGAGGGTCTTTTCATGCAGTTTCAAGAACAACATTGAGCCAGATTCAGGTAGAGTTGCGCTGGAGTATTTCGATATGCGCCGCGTAACTGTGAATATGCGCCATCGTTTCTATGTGGCCGTACCCACCAAACTAGATGCGACAGAAAACGGGCCATTTCCGATCGGCTTAACTTTCCGACGCCAGAGTCTCGTCAGCGCATAATTTCGCTTGGCGCATCAGTCGCGCCTATTGATTTCCCCTGCAAATATGCAAATGAGGGAGATTTCCCGATTCGCGAACGGATTAGCACCATACGCTGGCTACATGCGCCGCGCGTATCTCGTCCGTCCGGCGCAAAGTTATTTCTACAAATAGCTGCTTTATCTTTACTCCAGACGGCCTCAGGTCAGCAGGAGAGCAGCTACAGCAGCAGCGTTACCGACGAAACTAGCAAGCTGAACAACCACACGTGCAAGGACAACACCTCTGTGTGCCAACATGCCAGGGGCAGTCGCGGTCCTAGCAATAGTACTGGGTCCCCCGGTACGGAGGAGGCGGGCACGTGAGAGGATATACCGCACGCGCATGAGCCTCTTTGGCATGGGTGATGAGGAGGTATATCGCCTCTTTAGATTCAGCCCTGATGCAATACTTGAACTAACCACAACCCTGCAGGGTGACATCACCAGCAAGACACACCGCTCACAAGCAGTGCAGCCACTGGTGAAGGTACTGGCAACACTTCATTTCCTTGCCAGTGGATCATTCCAGCGTACAAGTGGAGTGGTGGCTGGGATGTCACAATCCTCCATAAGCAGATGTGTGCACCAGGTTGTCCCTGCAATCCTCAGACGCATGTCCAACCAGTTCATCAGACCCACCACTGAGGAGCTGCGGCTGAAGGCAATGACAGATTTCTACAGCATTGCCAGATTCCCACGCACTGTGGGGGCCGTTGATTGCACACATGTGGCCCTTCAGCCCCCCAGTGCCACAGAGCACATATACCGCAATCGGAAGCATTGGCACTCCATCAATGTACAGGTGATAGCTGATGCCCAACGCCTCATATGGCACGTCCGTGCCAAACACCCCGGGTCCAGCCATGACAGCTTCATATACCGTCAGAGCCCCATTCCAGCAGAAATCGAGCAGAACATGTATGGGGACAGCTGGCTGGTTGGTGAGTGACATGGGTGGCAGGCATGACTATCCCCTCCCATGATGCACACATCACAAGGGGCACATGCATGACTAACATCCTCCTGTCTTTTCCCTTACAGGTGACTCTGCATATGCACTGGGACCCCATCTCATGACTCCTTTCCGGAACCCACAAACCAGAGGAGAGAGAAAATACAATGAAGTACACATCAAAACCCGTGCAGTGGTGGAGCAAACATTTGGGCTCCTGAAGTCCCGTTTAAGCTGCCTGGATAAGTCCGGGGGGACCCTATTGTATTCCCCTACCTTTGTGTGTCAGATCATCGGTGCATGTTGCATTCTGCACAACTTTGCCATGAGAAAAGGCCTGCAGATTGACATGCGTGATGACCTGACCCCCGACCCACACAGTCCCCACCTGCCAGAGGAGAACCAGTCTGCTGATGGAAGAGCAGTCAGGAGGGTCCTCGCCGTAGGCATCTTTGGACACTAAACCAAAACATTAATCACACAGACAATGCATGCATGCACACCACTGATGTCCCTAGATCACACACACCACATCCACATCACATTGGATTAGCCCAAGTCCAACATGTAGGACTTAGGAGCAGCAACGCCAGCGTCAAGGCCCCAATGATGTCGCTGTCCATTCATACACCTTTCACACGTCATTCATACAGCCGTGGGGTTAACTTCACCACCACGGCCGAGGGTGACACCCCTTACTGGCAGGAGTGCCACCCCCTCACATTCACACACCATTCACACTGCAACGTGTGCAGTATCAAAAATTAAAAATCTCATATCCAGAGTATAATCACAAAATAAAAATCTCATATCCTGAGCATTCCAAAAAAATAATAAAAATAACTCATATCCTGAGCATTCCAATTTTTTTTTATAAAAATCTCATAACCTGAGCATTCAAAAAAAAAAAAAAAAAATAACATCATCGAGGATGCCGGGGGCTTCTTCTGGTGGCCTCTCTCTGGCTCCTCAGCTGCCTGGATGGAGTGGGTGGGGGTGGGGGGGCATCTGGAGGTGGCTGATCCCCGGGTGGGCCACTCCTGGCAGGTGTGGCCTGCATGCCCTCCAAGGCCACGGCAATCCGGCCGAGGTACGAATTGGTCTGGGCCTGCACCCTGAGCTGCTGGGCCTGCATCCTGAGCTGCCGGGTTGACCTGGTAATGATGGGCCCGCCGACTCAGCCTCCCCTGGTCCAAGATGGCAGCTGTGTTTGCCTGGACGGCTGCAGTGAGGTGCCTTATGTCACCCTGCACCTCCCCCAGACTGGTCACCACTGCAGCGCAGTTGCAGCTCACATCCTGCACTGCAGAAGATATCTGGGCCACGGAGCACAGGCTGTCAGCCACTCTGTCCAGGTGCCCAACTATGTCCCCCATTTGCTGGGTCTGCCTGGCGTGATCCCTCGCCACCTGGTCCTGGACCAGATCAGACACCCCCCTGGTCTTACGGGTGGCCTTCCTGGGGCCAGTAGATGGTTGTCCCTGGGGGGATGGAGTCGCCCTTGAGGGGCTTCCTATGATGGGGGAGGGGATCTGAGAGGGCCCTGCAGAAGAGGAGGACTCGTCCAAATATAAAATTATGTCCTGCTCTGCCCCAACAGGCTCCTCCTCAACGACCTCTGCAGGTGAGGTGTGGGCACTCTCCTCCTCCACCTCGGTGTCTTGACCACCCAGGGGCACGGGCACTGGATGCCGTTGGGGGGATGGGGTGGACTGGCCGCTGACAGATGATGTCCCAGCTCCGTCATCTGTGGATGACACAAAGCAGACACATGTTGGTGGTCCCACACACTTGGCACATGTACCCTCCCCCCCCACATGCAACACACCAAATAGGGGTTAAAAAACACTTACCTGTCTTGGAGCCTTCCTCCATGGAGTCATATCCAGGGACCCCCTCCAACTGCTCCCTCTCCAGGCAGCGGGCGACCACCTCCTCCTCTGTGGTCAGGCTGACCGCACATGGGGGTCCACCACCCGTGCCACTCTCATGCCTCCTAATGGTGGCCACCTTGCCCCGAACCTTGCGCCGTAGATCGTTGATCTTCTTGGCAATATCGCCAGCAGTCCGGGTGGAGTACCCCAAAATATTAACCCTGGCAGCAATGCTTGCCAGGATGGCCTGCTTCCTCTCCCGGGTGGTCTTTCGGCTTTTCCTGCCATGGAGGACATCGTTGTGGGTCTCCATAGCCGAAATAACAATAGAGACCTCTTGAGGATTGAAATTGAGGTTCCTCCTCTCTTTGGGGGTAGCGGGAGCAGCCATAACAGAGCAAAAGTAACTTCCCTGGGGTGGGGGAAAACGGAAATACTTTTGCGCTGGAATGGCCCTTCCACTGGCGCTTTTATACGGGCAACGGAACACATTGCGCTGACGTTTCCCGTGAAGTGGTGCCGACGGAAGTTGTGAGCATGCGCACAAGGGGGCGAGTGGAGCCTCACTCACTGCGCATGCTCCGTGGTTGATGCACTGAACGTAAGCCTCTGCGCTGGGCTCCGCCCATCATTTACATATGATCACACCCACTTCCACTTGCGTCGGGTTACGCCAGCGCATTTTCGTTACTCCAGCGCAAGTTTAGGAGCAAGTGCTATGTGAATAACAGTACTTGCGCCGAAAGTGTCGGCGGAGTAACGTAAATGAGAAACGTTACTCCAAAGTAAAGATGCTCCAATCTACCTGAATCTGGCCCATTGAAAGCACACAACTCATTTAAAACGCATGTCCACTCCAAAAAAAAAATATTAAAAGCCAACAGCTACAAATACTGCAGTTGCTGACTTTTAATATTAGGACACTTGCCTGTCCTGGAGTCCAGCGGCGACCGCAGCAGAGGATGAGCGATCGCTCGTCACTCTGCTGCTCCCCCCTCCATCCACGGTGAGGGAACCAGGAAGTGAAGTGCTCCGGCTTCACTGCCCGGTTCCCTACGTCGCATGCGCGAGTCGCGCTGCGCCCGCCCATTGGCTCCCGCTGTGTGCTCAGAGCCGAGTGTTCCCAGCACACAACGGGGGACAGACGGGCTGTCAGGAAATGCCGTCTTTTGCCCGAGATGTGTGGCCGGAAGTGGGTGCAAATACCTGTCTTTAGACAGGTATCTGCACCCCCCTCCCCCTGAAAGGTGTCAAATGTGACACCGGAGGGGGGAGGGTTTCGATCAGCGCGACTTCACTTTAGGGTGGAGCTCCGCTTTAAATGACATGCTTGGTTGATGCCCTGAAGCTGATTTCCAGGTTTCATTTTACTTTAAAGGGGTTGTAAAGGTTCAGCTTTTATTTTGTAAATTGGTTCCTTTAAACTAGTGCATTGTTGGTTCACTTACCTTTTCCTTTCATTTCCCTTCTAATTTTTTTTTTCTTTGTTTGAATTTCTCACTTCCTCAGTAAGCTTTCCACCATCATCCGAGCGGTGGAAAGTCATTCAGAACAGCTTACTGAACACTTTACTGAGGAGGAACAGGAAGTGAGAAATTCAGACAAAGAAACCAAAGAAAATAAAAAAAAAACATTTAGAAGGGAAATCGAAGGAAAAGGTAAGTGAACGAACAATGCACTAGCTTAAAGTAACCTATTTAGAAAATGAAAAATTAGCCTTTACAACCCCTTTAAAGCGGAGTTCAACCCAAATTCGGAACTTCCGCTTAACCCACTCCTCACCCCCTTACATGCCACATTTGGCATGTAATTTTTTTGGGGGGGAGTGGGGGCTTCAGGAGGAGTGGGACTTCCTGTCCCACTTCCTGCTTCTGCCGAGGGGCTGTTTAGGCGATTAAGCCTAATCTCCTACAGCAGCCCCTCCCTGTAGGCGATCGCATGGGACACTGATAGGTCCCATGCGATCGCCTGTCCAATCAGCGGCGGGCCACGCCGCTCGCGCATGCGCAGTGCCGCTCGCGCATGCGCAGTGCCGCTCGCGCATGCGCAGTGCCGCTCGCGCATGCGCAGTGGGTGCCCGGCCGTGAAGCCGAAGGCTGTCACGGCCGGGTGCCCACAGTTGAAATGAAGACGCCGGCCGGGGAGGGGGGGAGAGGAGCGGACCCCCCGGCCGGCGCGTCGCTGGATCGTGGAGCAGGTGAGTGTGTGTTTATTAAAAGCCAGCAGCTACACTTTTTGTAGCTGCTGACTTTTAATAAACACTAAATGTGGCTGGAACACCCCTTTAAGTAGTTCATATGGACCAAGCTGGACCAAACAAACTATTCACCTCAGCCAATCAGAGGAAAAATTTTATTCATTCATAGAATGCAAAGCTTTTTCTGAATCGCTGAGCAGTGCTTACCCTGACAACATTTTGTTCTGGTAGAAGGACAGGAAGTTCTCGTTCCACTGCCAGGACACAGTGCTGTATACTGTATGTAGCTGAGACTACATATCATTTATACAATGCTCCTAGCCGTTACAGCTGTTAGTGAAGTAAATCGTTTGTATGGACCAGCTTGGTCCAAATAAACTATTTAAAGTTACAATGTAAAGAAAACCTGGAGATCAGATTTAAAGTCATATGGGGTGTTATGAAATGGTATTGTCGTGGAGAACAACAGTGCTTTAATGTCAGTTTAAAAAAAAAATATACGGTAGCTTTTCTCAGGTAGTTTTAGCAGTGAAATATGCTTTTTCATGTATAAAATATACACATACATACAATTTGGCCAGTGGTTATTTGAAGCTGTCCCTGTTTTCCCCTTTGAGCTGGGGCAAGCTTTTATTTTGAATCGATAGCCTCTTTAGATGGGTGCTTCCTCATAATACTGTGCACACAATAGAGAGTTGCAGGCATATGAGTTTATTATATAATCTTTTGGAGCCTTCATTGTCAAACTCCCTTTGCTTTACAGGTTTACAGAGCAGGCTTGGTTTAGTATGGAGATGAACGTTATTGGCTTAATAATTAACACAGAACAAATGTGTGGAACCTTTAACCAACGTTATATTTAAATACAATGACATATGCTGTACAGGATTGCCTAACTGAATCTCTAATTCCCTTCAAAAATTAAACGGGTGAGTTTTGATTCTCACTGCCACCCTTGGTCTGTAACACAAGTACACCCACTACACATATATGCATATGAATTACATTGTGTTTTTTTTTAACCCGGCAAGGTTAGCATTTTTCAAACTTTTCAAATTTTTCAAACCATAGGAGCATAAAAGAGTATCAGGCAAACCATATTGCAACTATGGGTCCGTGGGATAAAAGCATTGGGAATACCAAATAATTCCACCTCAGGGGTCCTAGGAACTGGAAGGTTCAGACTGGTTTCCAGAAAAGTAAATAAGTCGCTCAGACTAAAAGAGCTTCAATATTTTCACGGTAGCTGAAAACATGAATATATTTTTGTCATAAAATGTAGTTTATCTCATTTAAATGTGCTACTAAATCTACTGAGAATTCCAAGTTCTATTCTATTCTATTCTATTCCATCAGAACTCACCTTAGGAGCCTTTCTGAAGTATGCTTAAAGTCCATGTGTAGCCACTGGCTAGTTAAATCCCCTGTCAACTACGACTCCTCCCAAAAGCCAGTGTGAACTGGATTTTAATGATTTCTCGTTTATGTTGCATGATGCTATTTCTTGATTTAAGTGAGGAGCTAGAGCTTCAGGGTAAGGCTTTCTTATAAGAATAAAAAGTATAAAGAAGCTAGCACCTGACCCAGCTTTAACTGGTTGCCGATGGCAGCAGGTCGGCTCCCCTGCGCGAAAGCCCGTAGTATAACGTCAGCTCTTTAAGCGGCCACTCGGGGCGCGTGCTCCCCTGCTCGCCCCCGAGTCCCTTGCGCGTGCCCGGCGGGCGCGATCGCCACCGGGCACTCCTAACTGCTCGGTACAGAGCGAGGACCCAGAGCTATGTGTGTAAACACACAGCTCCCAATCCTGTCAGGGGAGAAATGCTGATCTTCTGTTCATACAATGTATGAACAGAAGATCAGTGATTTCCCCTAGTGAGTCCACCCCCCCATACAGTTAGAACACACCCAGGAACATACTTAACCCCTTCCCCGCCCCCTAGTGTTAACCCCTTCACTGCCAGTGGCATTTTTATAGTAATCCAATGTATTTTTATATAACTGATCGCTAGAAAAATGCCAATGGTCCCAAAAATGTGTCAAAAGTATCCGAAGTGTACGCCATGTCGCAGTACCTGAAAAAAATCGCTTATCGCCGCCATTACTAGTAAAAAAAATATTAATAAAAATGCCATAAAACTACCCCCTATTTTGTAAACGCTATAATTTTTGCGCAAACCAATTAATATTGCGATTTTTTATTACGAAAAATATGTAGAAGAATACGTATCGGCCTAAACTGAGGAAAAAATATTTTTTTTTATATATTTTTGGGGGATATTTATTATAACAAAAAGTAAAAAATATTGCATTTTTTTCAAAATAGTCGCTATATTTTTGTTTATAGCGCAAAAAATAAAAACCGCAGAGATGATCAAATACCACCAAAAGAAAGCTCTATTTGTTAAAGGAAAGGACGCCAATTTTGTTTGGAAACCACGTCGCTCGACCGCGCAATTGTCAGTTAAAGCGACGCAGTGCCGAATCGCAAAAAGTGCTCTGGTCATTGGGCAGCAATATGGTCCGGGGGTGGTTAATAAGTGGTTAA
Source organism: Rana kukunoris (assembly GCA_029574335.1). Taxonomy (NCBI): domain Eukaryota; kingdom Metazoa; phylum Chordata; class Amphibia; order Anura; family Ranidae; genus Rana; species Rana kukunoris. The sequence continues at coordinate 297,606,858 of CM056050.1, forward strand.
TAACTAAGGTTTATGTATTTGCATAGAAGTCCTACATTTGATTACAATACAAATGTCAGGTACATGGTGGTTGGTTTTCCTAAGGAGCTTTTACATTTTATTGTGCATATCACAGTACCACATTCCATCAGAAATTTGAACTGAAATAATATCTGTCACTACGGCTTTTTATGTTATGAAACTGAAAAGGCAGGGTGATCCTCCATGTTGCTACAATGATGGGTCCCAAACAAACTGGGCATTTCCAATTTTACTGTAAATCTTTATGTTTATGTCATAGTACATGTAGAATACACAAACTTGTGTAGCACTACCCCCGAAGGAGCCGCTGATTGATTGTTGGGATCGGCACATTAAGTTACTCTAGCGTTGTCTAGGGGTGTGATGCAAGAACAAAGTAGTGAGCGGAGGTCCAGACAGTCAATAAAGATTTTTCCAATGCTTTATTTCCAGGCCAACACAGCCAACATCAACTTCAGTTAGGAAGTAAAAAGGTTGATGAAAGAAGAGGAGAACTTGCGGTGTCAGGCCTGGATATGAACGGGCACGCCTGCCCTCATTAATACCAATTTGTAAACTCGTCGCCACTCCTGCCTGAGTGGGTGAAGTGCCCACGGACAGGTCTCTTTCTCTAACCTGGCAGCCGAGGTGTCACTTTAGATGTCTGGGAGGAACAGGTCTTTCACACAGACCTGGCTCTAGGGCCTCTGCCACGGGCTAATTACTTTAGATGAGATTAGGTGAATGAACAGAGCGAATCCTCCCAGTAGATTCTAGCAAAGGTCACCGGGAGACAGTAAAGCGTACCTGTCAGCATCCCGGTCACCGGATCCCCAATTGGTTCATTCAAGCCCTGTTGGACAACCTGCCTCCGGGTTCCCCTCAAGCCGATCCTCCAATCGCACGGCACCCAGCCTGGGATCCTTTCAATAGGACTGGGAACCCAGTAAGTCACTGGGGTCCCCTTTCGCCTCCGGTTGAGGCTCGGTGAAGCCTGTAAGCTTGGCCAGGTGGGCCACGCTGGCGGGGTCCATGGATGCGCACACCCTAAAGGTGGATGCCGCACCTGGAACCGGGACCCCGCGAAGATTTTAGAGCACATGACATCTGTCACAGATATACCCCTCCCCAGCATGCCCCACGAGGGAAGAACTCCTCCAATTGGCTGCTGGGGAAGACTTGCTCTGCCAGAAACCCCTCTGGCGCCAACTGCCGACTAGAGATGATACTACATCCCTAGAATGCAGACTGACCCAGTGGACCCTCTGGAATGACAGAGGTCACAATTTAGGTAAATCATGACTGGGAGCAATGTAACTCTCCCAGTCCAACTAACTTTAGCGTAGTGCCCATACTGAAAGTAAGGGGGCGCTACACTTGTTAATGCTGCTTAAAAAAACATTTCCAAGATCAGTATCTGAATAGCTCAGAGAGTTGACCAATGGCACAGTCAACAATGGGCTAGATTCAGGTAGGACTTACGACGACGTATGTCGAGATGCGCCGCGTAAGTCTAAATTTGGGCCGTCTTATCTATGCGCCGTATCCACAGAACTAGATATGCCCGAAAATAGGCTTCTCCCGATCGACGTAACTTTCCTACGCCGGCGTATCGTAGGCACATATTTACGCGTGTCCGGCGCAGGCTACGCGCAGTGCGCGTAAGCTGTACGCCCGGCCTAAAGTTACCCTATATAAAGCATTGGTAACTTTGCACCAGACTTGCACAAGTCAGCTGGAGAGTAGCTTCAGCAGCACCGTTACGGACGAGCTGAGCAACCACACTTGCAGGACAACACATGGCAGCCGTGGCCTTAGCACCACTAATGGGTCCACCGCCACGTAGGAGGAGGAGGGCAAGGGAGAGGATATACAGCACGCGCATGAACGTCTTTGGCATGGGGGATTCGGAGGTGTTTCGCATTTTCAGATTCAGCCCTGAAGCCATCCAGGAAATAGCCACAACCCTGCATGATGACATCACCAGCAAGACACACCGCTCACAAGCAGTGCAGCCACTGGTCAAGGTACTGGCAACACTCCATTTCTTCGCTAGTGGATCTTTTCAGCGTACAAGTGGAGTCGTGGCTGGGCTGTCACAATCCACCATGAGCAGATGTTTGCACCAGGTTGTCCCCGCAATCCTCACACGCATGTCCCACCACATCATTAAACCCACCCAGGAGCACCTGCGGCAGAAGGCAATGCGGGATTTCTACGAAATTGAAGGCTTCCCACGCACTATCGGGGCCATGGATTGCACACATGTGGCACTATGCCCCCCCGTGACACAGAGCACATATACCACAATTGGAAGCATTGGCATTCCATCAACGTACAGGTGATAGCCGATGTCCAATACCTCATATGGCACGTCAGTGCCAAACACCCCGGGTCCAGCCACGACAGCTACATATACCGTCAAAGCAACATCCCAACGGAATTTAAACAGAACGTTTACGGGAACAGCTGGCTGGTTGGTGAGTGACATGGGAGTCAGGCATGACTGTCCGACCCCATGATGCAGATATCACGAGGGGCACATGCACGGCTAACATCCTCCTGTCTTTTCCCTTCCAGGTGACGTGGCATATGCACTTGGAACCCATCTCATGACTCCATTCCGGGATCCCCAAACCAGAGGAGAGAGAAGATACAATGATGCACACATACGCACCTGTGCAGTGGTGGAGCACACATTTGGCCTCCTGAAGTCCCGTTTCCGATGCCTGGATAACCTGGGTACCCTGTTGTATTCCCCAAACTTTGTGTGCCAGATCATCGGTGCATGTTGCATTCTGCACATCTACACCATGAGAAAGGGCCTGGAGATTGACATATGTGATGACCTGACCCCCGAACCACACTGCCCCCCCCCCCCCTGCCCGAGGCTACCCCATCTGCTGAGGGAAGAGCAGTCATTAGATGCCTCGTGGTAGGCATCTTTGCACGTTAAACACTCACATTTATCATGGCACAAGGAGAATGCACGCATTCACACGGCCGTGGGGAGAACTTCTCCCCAACAACTGAGGGTGACACCCCTTACTGGAGTACTACTGTCCGTGTGCATACAGTAAAAAAACGCTCCTCACCGGAGCAGAAATAAAAAAAAAAGGCTTCTAAACGGTGCAAAAAAAACAACCAAAAGAGGCACTCAATTGCCCTGTCGTGGGCTCCGCCTGGTGCCACGTCTCTGGCTCCTCACTTGCCTGGGGGGAACTTCAGGTGGAGGTGGGGCATCAGTAGGAGACTCCTCCTCAAGTCTGCCACTCCTGGCAGGTTCTGGCTGCCTGCCCTCCAACGCCAGGGCACCGCATTGGTTTCTGCCTGCATCTGCAGCTGGCGGATGGTGGTCTGCTGATACTGGTGCCTTCCCTTCGCCGTATTGGCCTTTACAGCCACTGTGAGCCTCTGTGACAAGGCGTGCTGTCGTGGCCTGCAGCTCCCCAATACAGGTCACAACAGCTGCACAATTGGCATTTCTTTTTTTTTTTTTTTAAGTGTATTTTTTTGTGCGTGAACTCGAGAGAGAGGAGCCGGACTGCAGGAGTTGGGAGTAGGCAGACCCTCCCCCCAGAGGCAATCTGACATCCTTCTCCATGCCCCCGGGTGGCAATGGCGGGTGTGAGGGGGGGCCCTCCCACTCACCCCGCCCTACCTGCTCCACTTGGAAGCCCAACTGGGGCAGAGGGACTCCCCCTATGAGGGAGTGAGGAGGTCTAGCCCACCCAGCCAGCCCCGTAGGTCCTTCGCCTCTCTTTTCTTTTATGAGACCGCATGGCCAAAGTGCGTGTGTGTTAAACTAATTTCGTGTGCGTGCAAGTGTGGTGGTGGTTTTTGTGGGGGGGGGGGTGGGCATGCTAAGCACAGGCGTACCTTGCATAGCACACCCACCGGGAGCCGGGCTGAGACCACCAAACTCAATTCACATGTAGCGGAGGCCGGGATCCGGGAGGCAACCCTTGGCTGCAGAGGTGAATGGCTTGTCAGCGCAGTGCCAATCGCGTTGAGCCACCACAGCTCCCTTACAATTGCCATTTATATCATGCAGACAGTCGAGTATTTCTGCCGAGGAGGCCACGCTGTCTGCGAGACGCCGCATATCCACATGTTGGGTCTGGCGGGCCTGATCCCTTGCAAGAGTTTCCTGCATGGCCTCAGGAACACCCCTCTTTTTTCTGGTGGCCTTCCTGGGGGCAGGAGAGGCTTGGGGCCGTGTATATGGGGAGGCCCTTGAGGAGCTTCCCCTGATGGTGGAGGAGGGTGAGGAGCTATCCCTGGTGGTGGACTAGGGTTGGGAGGGTCCCCTGATGGGGGAGGAGGGTGGTGAGGGTCCCCTGATGGGAGAGGAGGGTTGGGAGGGTCCAGGGTTGGTGGGATTTTTCTCCACAATGTATAACACGTCCTCCAGGTCCCCGTGCTCCTCCACTACTTCCTCCAGAGGAGAGGTGTGGGCACTCTCCTCATGGGATGGCCTGGGTTGCCCATCAGCCGACCACGGCCCAGCTCCCTCCAGCACATCTGTGGATGACACAAACCATTCACATGTTGGTGGACCCACACACTTGTCACATGTTCCCTTCTACCCCCTCACATGCTACACACCGAATAGGAGATAAAACACACTTACCTGACCTCAAGGACTGATCCTCCGGGGTCAACCGCACAGTACATGCTGGTCCTCCTCCCATGCCCCTGGCATGTTTACTGATCTCTGCCAGCTTCTCCTTGACCTTACGTCGCATGTCGTTGATTTTTTTCTGTATATCCTGGGGATGCCTGGTTGCAATGCCTTCAGCACTGACCTTCAGGCTCAGCTCCCTCAGGATCTCATTCTTCCTGGCCTTGCTGGTCTGGTGACTGAGGGCACCATGGAGGTATTTTTCACATTCCACGATCCCAGCAACAATTATATCCCTCTCCTTCTGGCTAAAATTTTTCTTCCTCTTGTCCTTAGTTGCAGCAGCCACCATCGCTTTGCAAAAGTACCTTCCCTAAGGGGGGGGTGGGAGCAGGATGTACTTTTGCGCCGGACAGGCGCATGTCTGGGCATATTTATAGGCTCGGCGTAAGCCAGTTGGCCGTTGTTTCTCAGGAAGTTGGGCCGGCGTAGTTGTGAGCATGCGCACAGGGGAACGAACATACTGCGCATGCTCCGTTCATGATACGCCGGGCGTAAATCACTACTCCACGTTCAGAACATCATTTGCATAAGGTCACACCCACTTACACTTACGCCGATGAAATTAAGTTACGCCGGTGCAACGTTAGGAGCAAGTGCTTTGTGAATACTGTACTTTCCTCTCTGAGTTACGTCGGTGTAGCGCAAATGAGATGCGCTACGCCGGTATAAAGATACGCCGGTATAAAGATGCGCCGATCTACCTGAATCTAGCCCGATGTTTTTAAGTTAGATGATAAAATGAAATATTACTTTTTAATTCTGTCTGCAAGCATGTGGTGTTGTAAACTTGGTACTATGATAGCTGTTTTAATTTTTTTTTTAACACAGTAGGTAAGAAGTGTGATTTGTGATACTTTCATTGCTATAGGCAATGAGAATTAATTGTGCATGCCAGCACAGTTTAGTTTTTTGCAAGACATAATAAATCAATTCCGCCTAAAGCACGAGTCATGCAGACAGCGTTTGAAAATATTGCTGTATAATTTTACTTAACCACCCAGCTATGTACTCATAACCACAGAAAGACACTATACCACTGTTGAGTAGTTTAGTAACAGTAGACATCTAGCACTGGGTATTTTGCCTTTTGGCAGCTCTGCCAATATGTAAGAGGCAGAATAAAAAATGTTCCCTTCAATGGGAAAATCTGGCAACTTCTTTGTTACATAATCAAATTTAGGCTAGTTTAGCTTCTATTCAAAAATATTAAGATAAGTATTATTTTACAGTTATTAGACTGCAAACAAGTACAATTCTGTATTTTTTTTCTATAAATCAAACCTGTGCAGACATGTTCCTACTGACAATCCATACGTTATTTTATATATATATATATATATATATATATAGTCATGCCCGAAATTGTTGGCACCCCATACATTTTTCCAGAAAATCAAGTATTTCTCACAGAAAAGTATTGCAGTAACACATGTTTTGCTATACACATGTTTATTCCCTTTGTGTGTATTGGAACAAAACAAAAAAAGGGAGGAAAAAAAGCAAATTGGACATAATGTCACAATTTGAATGACAATTACTCAATCATACAACATTGTACCCATTTGAATTTTTTGTCCTTTTTTTCACACAACTAGAGCTTTCTTTTGGTGTTATTTGATCACCTCTGGGTTTTTTATTTTTTGCGCTATAAAAGAAAAACGACTGAAAATTCTGTAAAAAAAAAAAAAAAAAAAATCTTGTTTCTGTCATATTAGCGGGTTATTTCTCACACACAGCATATGCATACCACAAATTACTGCAAATAGAGGGTGCAATCAGCGCAAAAATATGTATGATCAACGTGATTAATATAGCATAAAAAATATAAATAAGTAAACAAATAAATAACGTGAAAATATGTATCACTACAAATTAATCCATAGAAAAGATGCAGAAACCAAACAGTTAATGTATCTAGGGAATGCAAGCTAAGCACAAAAAGGACCTTCACACAAATCCCAAGTAGTACAAAATATATATATATATATATAGTGCAGCGCAAACCATGTAAAATATTAAATATAATAAGAATATAATAAGAAAATTGGTAAAGTCCAAACAATTTGTGACAAAAGGAGAAAAACTTCTGTAGAACATTCAGTGAGATGAATGATTGAATGAAGATCTTCACCACGTGAGAGAAAGCTAGGGTAGCAGGTATTGAAACTTATCCCTCCACCAGTGTAGATGGCTACTCTCACCTTAGGTTAAGACCACTGGGTTAGCAGATGGACATTAGAGCATTAGGAAAACAGGATGTGAAGTAGGTCTCCTATTGATGGTCTCAGCATGGATACCGGAGCAAGGGGACATGGAAGAAAAAACAACCATCTAAGAGCTTCCGCTTGATCACTGCTTTAATCAAATAGGCATTTGACAGGCTACTCACATTTCTTCCGATGTAAACAGGCATGTACATATATGTAACACAGCTCACGGAGTTCACCAGGAATGACACCGAGCGACGTGTAGGCTCCAAAACCCCTGGACGCGTTGCGTGAAAACACTTCCTCAGCAGGGTGGAGTGGAGACGAGCACGTCTCCCGTTCTGAATTAAATAAGCTATCCCACAAATTACACCCCAAAACACATTCTGCTATTCCTCCCGAGTATGGCAATACCCCATGTATGAGACTTTTACACAGCGTGGCCACATACAGAGGCCCAACATGCAGGGAACGCCATCAGGCATTCTGGAACACCCAGACCAATTCTGACATTCCTCTCCTACATGTAAAAATCATCATTTATTTGCTAGAAAATTACATAGAACCCCAAAACATTATATATGCTTTTTTAGCAAAGACCCTAGAGAATACAATGGCGGTGGTTACAACTTTTTATCTCGCATGGTATTTTCGTAGAAATTTTTTGAACGCGTGTTTTAAAAAAAACAAAAAAACAGTTTTGTGCTAAAAAAAAAAAAAACAGTAAAGTTAGCCCATTTTTTTTTATAATGTGAAAGATGAAGTTACGCCGAGTAAATAGATACCCAACATGTCACCCTTCAAAATTGCACACACTCATGGAATGGCGCCAAACTTCGCTACTTAAAAATCCCCATAGGCGACGCTTTAATTTTATTGGTTACATGTTTTTAGTTACAGAAGAGGTCTAGGGCCAAAATGATTGCTCTCGCTCTAACGTTCGCAGAGATACCTCACATGTGTAGCTTGAACACCGTTTTCATATGTGGGCGGGACTTACGTATGCGTTCGCTTCTGCATGCGAGCACACGGGGACAGGGGTGCTTTAAAAAAATGGGTATTGCAGAGTATTTGGGTATTGCAGAGTATTGGGGTATTGCAGAGTATTGCACAGGGTATTGCAAAGTATTGGGGTATTGCAGAGTATTGCGCAGGGTATTGCAAAGTATTGGGGTATTGCAGAGTATCGCGCAGGGTATTGGGGTATTGCAGAGTATCGCGCAAGGTATTGCAGAGTATTGGGGTATTGCAGAGTATCGCGCAGGGTATTGCAGAGTATTGGGGTATTGCAGAGTATCGCGCAGGGTATTGCAAAGTATTGGGGTACTGCAGAGTATTGGGGTACTGCAGAGTATTGGGGTATTGCAGAGTATCGCGCAGGGTATTGCAGAGTATTGGGGTACTGCAGAGTATCGCGCAGGGTATTGGGGTATTGCAGGGTATTGCAGAGTATTGGGGTACTGCAGAGTATTGGGGTACTGCAGGGTATTGGGGTACTGCAGTGTATTGAGGTATTGCAGAGTATCGCGCAGGGTATTGGCGTATTGCAGAGTATTGCGCAGGGTATTGCACAGTATTGGGGTACTGCAGAGTATTGGGGTACTGCAGAGTATTGGGGTACTGCAGAGTATTGGGGTACTTCAGAGTACTGGGGTATTGCAGGGTACTGGGGTATTGCAGGGTACTGGGGTACTGCAGAGTACTGGGGTATTGCAGGGTACTGGGGTATTGCAGGGTACTGGGGTACTGCAGAGTACTGGGGTATTGCAGGGTACTGGGGTATTGCAGGGTACTGGGGTATTGCAGAGTACTGGGGTACTGCAGGGTACTGGGGTATTGCAGGGTACTGGGGTATTGCAGAGTACTGGGGTACTGCAGGGTACTGGGGTATTGCAGAGTACTGGGGTATTGCAGGGTACTGGGGTATTGCAGGGTACTGGGGTATTGCAGAGTACTGGGGTACTGCAGGGTACTGGGGTATTGCAGGGTACTGGGGTATTGCAGAGTACTGGGGTACTGCAGGGTACTGGGGTATTGCAGAGTACTGGGGTACTGCAGGGTACTGGGGTATTGCAGAGTACTGGGGTATTGCAGAGCTGGGATGGATGGAGGGATGGCTGGATCTGTGACTGCATTTGTCACAGATCCAGCCACAGCACAGCTGCTGACACCCCGCTCCCCCCCTCTCCTCGCACACTGTACCGAACGGTACAGAGAGGAGACTCAGGAGAGGGAGGAACCGGCATCATCAGCGGCAATTTACCGTGATCCGTGATGCGCCGGGTCTTCTAGACCCGGCTAGCATGGACACTTCTGCAAGCGCAATCGCGGAAGTGAAGGACGACATCCCAGGGACGTCGTCCCAAAATAACTCCAGCGCGCCGTAGCAGTAAAATGCCTATGGCGCGGTGGGCAAGTGGTTAAACCCACCTGGGGCAAGCAACAGGTGTGGGCAATATAAAAATCACACCTGAAAGCAGATAAAAGGAGAGAAGTTCACTCTTTGCATTGTGTGTCTGTGTGTGCCACACAGGGCCGATCCTACCCGGGGTGCAGTGGGTGCCCCGCACCCAGCGCTGTCATCCGCTAGGCGCCGAGCGAGCCGCCGAGATTTTTCTTTTCTTTTTTTTTTTTTTTTTTTTATCCGAGCCGCCGAAGGAATCAGAGACCCGAGCGGGATGTGACAACGTGACGTCACACGGCCGCTCGGCTCCACCCACCATGACCTCTGCCACTGCCATCTTCAGACAGCGTGGGGGAGCGAGCGCGCGCCGAGCAGGAGCATACAGAAGAACAGACACTAATACAGCTGCGCTGCCGCCTGATTCAGTTAAGATTGAGCGCCTCTGCCACAGCCTGCCATGTACTAATGGGGGGTTGTCCTCGGTGGGTCTGTACTAATGGGGGGGTTGTCCTGGGGGAGTCTGTCCTGGGTGGGTCTGTACTAATGGGGGTTGTCCTGGGGGAGTCTGTACTAATGGGGGGTTGTCCTGGGGGAGTCTGTACTAATGGGGGGTTGTCCTGAGGTGGGTCTGTACTAATGGGGGGTTGTCCTGGGTGGGTCTGTACTAATGGGGGGTTGTCCTCGGTGGGTCTGTACTAATGGGGGGGGGTTGTCCTGTGGGAGTCTGTACTAATGGGGGGTTGTCCTCGGTGGGTCTGTACTAATGGGGGGGGGGTTGTCCTGTGGGAGTCTGTACTAATGGGGGGTTGTCCTCGGTGGGTCTGTACTAATGGGGGGGTTGTCCTGGGTGAGTCTGTCCTGGGTGGGTCTGTACTAATGGGGGTTGTCCTGGGGGAGTCTGTACTAATGGGGGGTTGTCCTGGGGGGGTCTGTACTAATGGGGGGTTGTCCTGGGGGAGTCTGTACTAATGGGGGGTTGTCCTGAGGTGGGTCTGTACTAATGGGGGGTTGTCCTGGGTGGGTCTGTACTAATGGGGGGTTGTCCTGGGTGGGTCTGTACTAATGGGGGGGGGGGTTGTCCTGTGGGAGTCTGTACTAATGGGGGGTTGTCCTCGGTGGGTCTGTACTAATGGGGGGGTTGTCCTGGGGGAGTCTGTCCTGGGTGGGTCTGTACTAATGGGGGGTTGTCCTGGGGGAGTCTGTACTAATGGGGGGTTGTCCTGGGGGGTCTGTACTAATGGGGGGTTGTCCTGGGGGAGTCTGTACTAATGGGGGGTTGTCCTGGGTGGGTCTGTACTAATGGGGGGTTATCCTGGGGGAGTCTGTACTAATGGGGGGTTGTCCTGGGGGAGTCTGTACTAATGGGGGGTTTGTCCTGGGGGGTCTGTACTAAAGGGGGTTGTCCTGGGGGAGTCTGTACTAATGGGGGGTTGTCCTGGGTGGGTCTGTACTAATGGGGGGTTGTCCTCGGTGGGTCTGTACTAATGGGGGGGTTGTCCTCGGTGGGTCTGTACTAATGGGGGGGTTGTCCTGGGGGAGTCTGTACTAATGGGGGGTTGTCCTGGGGGAGTCTGTACTAATGGGGGGTTGTCCTGGGTGGGTCTGTACTAATGGGGGGTTGTCCTGGGGGAGTCTGTACTAATGGGGGGTTGTCCTGGGTGGGTCTGTACTAATGGGGGGTTGTCCTGGGTGGGTCTGTACTAATGGGGGGTTGTCCTGGGGGAGTCTGTACTAATGGGGGGTTGTCCTGGGGGGGGCGGGCTGTACTAAAGGGGGTTGTCCTGGGGGAGTCTGTACTAATGGGGGGTTGTCCTCGGTGGGTCTGTACTAATGGGGGGGTTGTCCTGGGGGAGTCTGTACTAATGGGGGGTTGTCCTGGGGGTGTCTGTACTAATGGGGGGTTTGTCCTGGGGGTGTCTGTACTAATGGGGGGTTGTCCTGGGGGGGGGTCTGTACTAATAGGGGGTGGTTTGTCCTGGGGGGTCTGTACTGAGGGAGGGGGTTTATACTTAGTTAGGATTCTGCACTGACGGAGGGGGTCTATACTTAGTGGAGGGGGTCTGTACCGAGGGGTGACTATAGGTGGAGGAATGGGGCAAGGAGCAGAGAAGAGGATTGTGGGACTTGTAGTTCGAGGACTGGCAGCCCCACTGTAAAAAAGAAACTGCAGCCCACACGGCATGTTCAGCTGAATGGGAAAGAGAGAGCCAGGACCCCAGGAAAGCTTTCAGGAAAGTGCACTCAGGACTCCTGAAAGAGAGAACACCATCAGAGAGAGAACCCCGCTGCCGTGCGCCACCAGAGGGAAAGCCACACAGCCTAGTGCCATCCCTGGCGGAGAAAGGAATGAAGTCATTGCCAGAATACAGATCTGGGCTCTACCCAGTGGAGTATCCATGAGCAATTCAGAGTGAGCTGACTCCTGATCAGAGGAACCGTTGTTGTTGGTCAGGTGAGAGCCGATCGGCCATTATCTACTTATGTCAATAGGAACTGCAGTCTCTGACCATCTCCTGTATTATATCTGCAGTCTCTGACTGTCTCCTGTATTTTTTCTCCAGTCCCTGACCGTCTCCTGTAGTATGTCTGCAGTCTCTGACCATCTCCTGTATTATATCTCCAGTCACTGACTGTCTCCTGTAATAGGTCTACACTCTCTGACCATCTCCTGTACTATGATTGCAGTCTCTGACCATCTCTTGTATCATGTCTACAGTCTCTGACCATCTCCTGTACTATGTTTTGGGGAACTTTCTAACAGTATCAGAGAGGTTCCCCTCCAGGTATCATTAGTGTACGCTCTTCCAGTATTTTCTTTATTGTTAAAAGATCATGGGAGGATCCCAAGGCAACAAATACTTCTTAGAGGAGCATCTCTGTGTTTGAGTGATTGCCATAGAAACATTTGTAAAGGGGAGGAGTTAGTAAGATGACCACGCCCCCTTTGTGGGGGCGCCAGAAATATTTCTGCACCCAGGCGCCTGTGACCCTAGGATCGGCCCTGGTGCCACACTAAGCATGGACAACAGAAAGAGAAGAACAGAACTGTCTGAGGACTTAAGAACCAAAATTGTGGAAACATATCAACAATCTCAAGGTTACAAGTCCATCTCCAGAGATCTAGATTTGCCTTTGTCCACAGTGCGCAACATTATCTAGAAGTTTGCAACCCATGGCACTGTAGCTAATCTCTCTGGGCATGGACGGAAGAGAAAAAATTATGAAAGATTGCAACGCAGGATAGTCAGGTGGATAAGCAGCCCCAAACAAGTTCCAAATAAATAGAGCTGTCCTGCAGACTCAGGGAGCATCAGTGTCAGCGCAAACTATCTGTCGACATTTAAATGAAATTAAACGCTATGTCAGGAGACCCATGAGGACCCCACTGCTGACACAGAGACATAAAAAAGCAAGACTACAGTTTGCCAAAATGTACTTGAGTGAGCCAAAATCCTTCTGGGAAAACGTCTTGTGGACAGATAAGACCAATATAGAGCTTTTTGGTAAAGCACAACATTCTATTGTTTATGGAAAACAAAATGAGGCCTACAAAGAAAAGAACACAGTACCTACAGTGAAATATGGTGGCGGTTCAGTAATGTTTTGAGGTTGTTTTGCTGCCTCTGGCACTGGGTGCCTTAAATGTGTGAATTTTGGGTCGCACTGTAGAGCCCAGTGTCAGAAACCTGGGTTTGCGTCCGAGATCTTGGGTCATCCAGCAGGACAATGACCCCAAACATAAGTCAAAAAGCACCCAGAAATGGATGGCAACAAAGCGCTGGAGAGTTCTAAATTGGCCAGCAAAGAGTCCAGATCTAAATCCCATTGAACACCTGCTGAGACATCTTAAAATTGCTGTTGGGAAAAGGAGCCCTTCCAATAAGAGAGACCTGGAGCAGTTTGCAAAGGAAGAGTGGTCCAAAATTCCGGGTAAGAGGTGTAAGAAGCTTATTTATGGTTGTAGGAAGCGACTGATTTCAGTTATTTTTTTCAAAGGGTGTACAACCAAATATTAAGTTAAGGGTGTCAAGACTTTTGACCAGCATATTTTTGGAGTTTTGTGTGACATTATGTCCAATTTGCTTTTTTTCCTCCCTTTTTTGTTGTGTTCCAATACACACAAAGGAAATAAACATGTGTATAGAAAAATATGTGTTACTGCAATATTTTTTCTGTGAGAAATACTTGATTGGGACCCCAGAAAAATGTCTGGGGTGGCAACAATTTCGGCCGTGACTGTATGTATAGTATACAGTGCCTTGAAAAAGTATTAATATCCCTTGAAATGTTCCACATTTTGTCATGTTACAACCAAAAACTTATTTTATTGGGATTTTGGAATTTTATATTATAGACCAACACAAAGTGGCACATACAGTAATTGTAAAGTGGAAGAAAAATAGTCAATACTTTGTAGAACCACCTTTCACTACCAGCTTTGCACATCAAGAGAGTGATTTGTGGAGTGCACAACTAATAGTTGTCCTGTGGACAGATTCTCCCACCTGAGCTGTGGATCTCTGCAGCTCCTCCAGAGTTACCATGGGCCTCTTGGTTGCTTCTCTGATTAATGCTCTCCCTGCCCGGCCTGTCAGTTTAGGGGGATGGTCATGTCTTGGTAGGTTTGCAGTTGTGCCATCCTCTTTCCATTTTCTGATGATGGATTGAACAGTGCTCTGTGAGATGTTCAAAGCTTGGGATAATTTTTTATATCCTAACTCTGTTTTAATCTTCTCCGCAACTTTATCCCAATCTTTCTGGTGTGTCCCTTGGCCTTCATGATGCTATTTGTTCACTAAGGTTCTCTAACAAACCTCTGAGGGCTTCATAGAACAGCTGTATTTATACTTAGATTAAATTACACACAGGTAAATTCGATTTACTAATTGGGTGACTTCTGAATGGCATTAGTTCCACTAGATTTTAGTTAGGGGTATCAGAGTAAAGGGGGCTGAATACAAATGCACGCCACACTTTTCAGATATTTATTTGTAAAAAAAAAAAAAAAATTTGCCTTCCACTTCACAGTTATCTGCCACTTTGTGTTGGTCTATTATCCCAATAACATACATGTACGTTTTTGGTTGTAAAATGATAAAATGTGGAAAATTTCATACCCCTTGACATTTTCCGCATTTTATCATGTTACAACCAAAAACGTGTGTGTGTGTATATATATATATATATATATATATATATATATATATATATATACATATTTATAACTGGCCTACTAATATAGGAATACATTAAGAAGTATACTACATTATAGAGTTTGCAGATATTGGAGATTTAAAGGGAAACATAGTTATACTAACAACTAACAATTAATGTGATTTTATGTAAGGGTCAGGTTTTGCTGCACCAAGTTTATTTTAAATATATATACAAATATAATAAATATATACAGTTGATAATGTATATACAAGCATAGTTAGGTGCCCCTAGTTACTAGTCCTCAGAATGGCCAATAACCATTCTCAAAATACCATCCATTACACTTGATTTATACATTTTCAGCACAATTTAGTCAATTGTTGTTGTTTCTGTCTATATTACTCTATAGTACAGGCCAGGCTTATTTAACCCAGGATTAAACCAGGCTTAAAGTATATCTAAATGGCACACTTTTTTTTTTGTCCTTCCAGGGGGTGGGTGCACAAACAAGATCTATAAAAACATTTATAAGTGAGTTTGGGGTGGAGGAACTTGACTGGCTTTCACAGAGCCCTAACCTCAACCCAATATAACACTTTTGGGATGAATTAGAGCAGAGACTGAGAGCCAGGCCTTCTCGTCCAACATCAGTGCTCGACCTCACAAATGTGCTTCTGGAAGAATGGTCAAACATTCCCATAGACACACTCCTAAACCTTGTGGATAGCCTTCCCAGAAGAGTTGGAGCTGTTATAGCTAAAAAGGGTGGGCCAACTCAACATTGAACCCTACAGACTAAGACTGGGGTGCCATTAAAGTTCATGTGTGTGTTAAGGCAGGGATCCCAATACTTTTGGTATTATAGTGTATGTATTTTTTTTTTTTAAGTTATTTTTATTAAGGTATTTCACAATATACAAGAGAAAAAACAGATCAACAATAGAAGACATACAATACTCAAGCGCGTACAACATACATCAATACATCAGATTCAATAAACATCTGAAGCAAATGTGCATTGACAAGGATGTGGCAGGGTGGGGGTGTATCAACTCTCCTTACTGTATCAACCACAGGGTGCCTCTAGGGCTGCTCAATAAGGACCGCTCTCAAGGACCATTGCAGTACTTGCTAACTCAAGCCATATGTATTCAGCCAGCAGTTCCAGACTCCGCCAGCCATGCACGCCAAACCTTGTCATATTTCAGTGGACAGCCACGGTTGATGTACGTGTCCCTGTACAGGGGAAGGCTGGCGTTCACCAGACGCCTCCACTCCACCAGAGAAGGGGGTGTGGGTTTTTTCCAATGCATGGCAATATTCTTGCGTGCATAGAAGAGCAGCAGACTGACCAACGTGCGCCCCGTGGAGGTTGGGACAATGTTCTCAATTATTCCCAGGAGGCACACCTCCATCGCTACCAGCAACTGGGTCGCTGCGACTTCATTGATCACGTCTAGTACCATTACCCAATACCGCTGAACCTCGGGGCACTGCCAGAAAATGTGGGAGAAGTCGCCTGGTGAGGCTCTGCAACTCCAACACTCCGGAGAATGCGCCGGGTTCATCTTATGAAGCCTGTATGGAGTGTAGTATGCTCTGTGAACTATCTTGTATTGCACCATCCTCGAATAGAGACAAGTGAGCAGAAAGGGAGATCCCAGAACTCATCCTGGTCGTCCGTATCTAGCGTGGGGATATCACCCTGCCATCTGGACCGCAGCCCATCCAGAGGGGGGAGAGACACAAAGATCAAGTACGAGTACAAGTGCGATGTGGGTTTTACGTCACAATTAAACTTTAGTGTTCTCTCCAACTCTGACTGGGCTACGATGCAGGACAACAAGGGGAACTGAGCCGCGAAGGCATGTGACAGCTGGTGATATCTAAAAGCGTAGTGCTGGGGTAAGTTGAACATGGAAGAGAGGTCCGAGAATGGTATCAAAGTGTTTTGGGAGACTATGTGCGAAACAAGCTTAATGCCATACTTCGACCAAGCAATGGGGTCTAAGAGCTTATAAAAGTGTGATAGGGTAGGATTAATCCAGATAGGGGCATTCGGGGAAATTTCGGTGGGTTTACATTTTTCAATGGCCAGACCAGTCCGCCACACCCGCAGGGTGGTACGCATGGAGGGGGTCAAGGGATACGGGGCGCGAGGGCCCCGATAGAGCAGGAGCCAGAGGGCCTCCAGTGAACCGACCACCGAGGCCTTCAGTACAGTGGAAGTATTCATCCCATCCGGCCGCAGCCACCAGGCCGCAGTCACCAACTGCGTGGCAAGGTAGTACTTTTAGCAGTCTGGGAAAGCCATACCACCCTGCGTCCGCGGCCTCTTCAAGGTTGTTAGCCGGTACCTGGGTGGGGAGGGACCCCAAATAAAGGAGGAAAAAATTTGGTTCAGCTTTTTAAAAAAGGACTTGGGTACCCACTGCGGGGAATGGCGGAAAAGGCCATTCCACTGTGTCGAAGGCCTTTTCTACATCTAGTGAGGCCACTGCTCGCGTTCCCACGTTAAGATGCTGAGTATGGATATTGGTAAAAAGTCTCCTAAGATTGACATCTGTGGACCTCCGGGGCATGAAACCCATTTGGTCTGGGTCTATCACTGAGGGCAACATGGGGTATAACCGAAGGGCGAGGAGTTTAGTTAGTATTTTAAAATCCGAGTTAAGGAGTGCTATGGGACGGTATGAGGCGCAGGAAGAGGGGTCCTTGGGGGGCTTGTATATCAGCGTTAGGTAGGCATGATACATGGAGGCAGGCAGGCTGCCATCCGCCAGACACGTGGTATAGAGCTGTGCCAACAAGGGGGCTAGGAGTCCTGAGTGGGCTCTATAGAAGTCTAGTGGGAGTCCGTCCGGACCAGGCGCCTTGCCTGACGGGAAGGATTGGATGGCCCTCTGCACCTCCAAGGCCGTGAACGGTTGCACCAAGGCTTCTCTCTCTTGGTCAGAGAGCCAGCCAAGTGCCAATGGATCCAGCAGATCATTTAGCGTCTCAGGCCGGAAATCCGCGGGGAGGCTAGAGGAATACAGGGACTTGTAAAATTCACTAAAGGTCTGTAGGATGTCCGGGGGGGAGGACACGGTCCCGCCCCCGGGGTCCTCAGGATCGATATCGTTGAAAGGGGCTGGTCATGCTGGGCCATCATGGCCAACAGGCGGCCATTGCGGTCACCCTGTTCAAAGGCCCTCTGTTTGCCTTTGTATGTGTCTAGGCGTGTAGCCTCAGCCAAGTGCAAATGCAAATCCCTCTGAGCTGCCATCATCCGATCAAACTGATCCGAGGTGGGGTCATTATTATATGCATCAGTACGGTCTATGACCGAACATTCCAATTCCAGTGTCTTGGCTGAATGTTGCTTTTTGACACTGGCAATGGAAGAAATGTACTGCCCTCTGGTGTATGCTTTAAAGGTATCCCAGACATTATCCGGGGGAGTGGAACCCTCATTATGTTCCCAGAATTCAGCTAGCAAGGGGGGCAAGACCTCTGCAACATCAGGATGAGTGACCCATTGCGCGCCCAGCCTCCAAAGCGCAGCACTGCGCGTTGCCGGCGAGCGGAGCACACTTTTAAAGGGCTGTGGTCCGACAGACCGCTAGGGAGATAGTCCGCATCCAACACATCCGCTAACAGTGCGGGGTTGGAGAAGGCCAAATCTATCCTGGATGCGGTTTTGTACGAGGCCGAAAAACAAGAGTAGGCCCTCACATCGGGGTGCTTCCACCTCCAAACCTCCTCCAGACCCACTGCCTGGGCCCAGGCTAGCAGGTCCATACATCTATGCCTGGGCGGCGTAGGCCTATCCAGGTCAGGTGACAAGATGGCATTAAAATCACCCATTACCAACACTTTTCCTGGGCAGAAGGGTGTAACTTTCTCAAGCACGTCATATAACAGAGCAGGTGAAAAAGGGGGGGGGGGGTGTACAGGTTGACAACAATATACTTCTGTGCCCAAAGCGTGAAAATTAATATTACATATTTACCCAGGGGGTCCGTGCGGACCTCTTCGATCACACATGGAAAGTTTTTGTGGATTAGGATTGAAACACCCCTAGCATATGTAGAGTATGTGGCATGTATAGCACGCTGTACCCAGGGCTTCTTAAGAGTCAGGACCTTGCTGCCCATGAGGTGAGTCTCCTGGACAAGAATGAGCTGGGGCGAGTGAGATTTCTGGTACTGAAAGAGAAGGGCACGTTTGAACTTAGAGTTAAGGCCTCTGACATTCCAGGAAAGTATGGTAAAGGAGTCAGATGAGCGGTCAGCCATCAGGCAGGGGAGGTAAGGGAATGGAAGGATATCTATGTAGATACACCCGGGAACACCCCAGGAGCAGCAAGAAACCGAGCACATTGCATTGCATATTGATAGCACCTGAGCATATAGTAGCTAGAGAACAGAAAAAAACAGTGAACAAAAAAAACATAGCAAACATATAAAGAATCAAACTTCCCAGGCACCGGGTGCCTATCCTACTATGTCCCATCCCTCCAACAACGGTCAGGGGGGTGGGAATAGTTCTTCTCCCAAACAGAAAACAGAACACAGTGTAAATGAGCCCCGGAACTAGGGGCCCTACACGGCAGGCGCCAGGTCACCTGCTACTACAGCCGGACGACAGCGGTTATCAAATGACCACTCGGTCAGGGTCTGGAGTCCAAGTAGAAAAAAAAAGGGGGGGGGGCGTGGTTTGCGCATTGGCCGAGTGAGGTTGTGAAGGTGTGAGCTCCCGCTACCTCCATGCCCTCCGTGCGTGACACAAATCTATAGCCCGAGAAAGGTAACCTGTTGTCGGTGTAACTTGGCGAAAACCCCCGGTGAAACCCCCCGGACTGTTCCTGGAGCCGTTGGACACCGTGAGTGTTGGAAGCCCGCCCTTCACCCTCCCGCTGTTCCCGCTGCCTGTTGTCTGTTGCAGCCTGTGTCCCCGCCTTCCGCCCTCCGCTGGCTATACGGCCCGCATGTTAGCGGTGCAGATAAGACTTCTCTGATCCCAGCAAAACTAAAAGTGAAGGGAACTGGACGTGGGGAAGGAAAAGTTGATGAGACCGGAGACGGGAGACGGGAGTAGGAACGAAGGTACAGGTGGGGAGGCTGAGTCTGTGAAGAGCCATAGCTCCATAGCTGTATAGGTGGCGACAGCGTGCAGTGTGCAGGGGGCTGTAGTGAACTGCGTGGCGGTTCTGCTCCAGCATAGCCCTAGCCCAACTAGACAACCGAGGGGCTAGGCTCTCAAGCACTAAGTGCCCCCAAGTGCCTTGGGGAGACGCCGAGAGGAGCGTGTAGCACAAAGCACAAAGCCTGAGAATTGAGAACCGCATGTGGAAAGTGGAGGGGAGGCATGTGTGCAGCTAGAGCTAGAGACACACGTACATCCCGGAGGACTGCACTGTTAACACAGCCACCCAGCCTAGCGGGTCATCTGGAGATCCAGAGTTATTTTTCAAAAATGGAGAAAGGGGGTGAGCAGGGTCAGAGCCTGGAGAGTCTGCAAGTACAAACGCAGACTACTATCCCAAGGCTAGAGGTGCGGGCAGACGTAGAGACACTACAGATAGCTCCTCAAAGCCCCCGGGTGATCAATACAGGGGGGAGCGACCCCCCCTCCAGACTAAGTGAAGGGGGGAAGAGTGAGCTTGAGACCCTAAAATCCCTGATCCAGGCATTACCAACAAGAGAGGACATCACTACACTAATTATGAAAATAGAGGAAGCCCACTCCAGAGATATGGAAGAGATTAAAGGGGAGGTTCAGGGCTTGGAAAAACGCACGACAATGAATGAAAGTACCTCCAAAGACCTCACACTGCGTGTGATGACACTGGAACAGGAAAGAAATAAACAATTAGATGTGATCAACTCCCTACAGTTACAACTAGAAGAAATCCAAGACAGGAACAGACGGAATAATCTACGTATAAGAGGTATCCCTGAAGCAGCAGTCCCAGAAGACCTCCAAGAGACGGTAAAAAACATTTTTCTGATATTATTAAAGGATGCTTCACCCTTAAATCTTGAGATGGACAGAGTGCATAGGGCCCTTGGCCCCAAGCCCAAAGATAGCTCTCTGCCTCGAGATGTGATTTGCAGACTGCATTATTTTAGACAAAAAGAGGCAATATTAAGGAAATCCTGGGACATGGGGACCATAGAATTTAATGGAGCCCAGTTGAAGATATTACCAGATCTATCAAGTGCTACTCTGCAACGGAGAGCTATGTTACGCCCCATATTAGATCGAATAAGGGAACTAGGGGGAACATACAGATGGAGGTATCCAATATCTGTATTAATCAGGGGGATGGAGAGGGTGGGAGGAGGGGGAGGGGGCACCCAGACCCCAAGCAGGTTTATCGACAACCTAGGTATAAGGATTAATATAATTTATTTATTTGGAATTATTAATGTATTATTAAGGTATTGTTAAAGTAATATTAATGTATTATGAACAGGTACGTGAATTAGACCTGAGGGAAACTATTTAGATAGGACACCTATTGAGACACGCTACGCATGATGTTTTAGAATGTACTATAAAACTAGTTTTGTTGTTTGCTTTTTCCCTTCTCGAACTACTGTAAGAATACTATATTACAGATTATTATGTATCATGTACTGTGAGAATACTATAGGAATAATTAGTACACATATTCTATAGAGGGATTTAACCCTAGTATTGGAAATGGGGGGGGGGATAATTATATATGGTGAAGTCATTTGGGGGAGGGAGGGCACTACCCTGGCGTTATTAACGATTAGGTACCTAGGGAGAATGAGTAGCCCCCTAATGGGGCAATAATATGAGGTGGGCGGGAGGGGGGGGGAAGAGCGGGGGAGGAAGTAAAACAGGAATACTTGAGATCCAGGGATTAATTGAGATGGGCAATATATTATATAGTACGATTTAAATAAAGTGGAGGTGGAAGGAGGGCTGGAAGGTGCGGGGGCACCGCGATATAGGAGTGCGCAAAACCAGTACCCCCCGATAGGGAATTACTCAGGGGGATACTTAGGGGATAGAGTATTAGAGTAAGCAAGTAGGAGCTAAATTGGCTCTGGGGTAGAGGGGGGGTCTTTGTACCATACCTCTCGATCCCCACGGTCAATAAGTAAGGGGATTGGGTGGGGGGGGGTTTCCCTTTCTTTTTTTTTTTCTTCTTCCTCTCTTCCTTCTCTCTCCTCTCCTTGGCGCGGTTTTCTCTCCTTCCTCCCCCATTTATTTAGCCTCGTCTCCCTGGTCCAAGGGGAGGGGAGGAGGAGAGGGGAGAGGACTCTGAGCTGCAAGGATGGGGGGTATAAGGATTACCACTTTTAACGTTAAGGGACTAAATACCCCAGAAAAAAGGAGAATGCTCCTTAGTGAACTAAAAAAAATGCGCTCAGACGTGGCCTTTGTCCAAGAAACCCATTTTAGAGCTAGTCGGTTACCCTATTTACAAAATAGATTTTTCCCATGTGCCTACCACTCCTTTAGTCCAACATCTAAATCTAAAGGAGTGGCTATATTAATATCCAACCAGATTGCTTGGTCATTAACGGAAAAACAGATAGACGAAAATGGAAGGTATATATTTCTAAAAGGCATTTTAGGAGACGAGAAAGTAACACTAGCCACTATATATACACCTAATACGAATCAAGATACCTTCCTGATTAAAGTACTGTCTAAATTAGATACATTTATAGAAGGGAAGTTGAATACAGATCTAAAACTTTTTACTAAATTAATAGCAGCCCGATTACAACCTTTCCTGACACAGCTAATACACCTAGATCAGGTGGGTTTTATCCCGACCCGGGAAGCCAGGGATAATACTATTAAAGTATTGAACCTGGTACACTGGGCAAGGGAAACCAAAACACCTTCGATCTTCCTGAGTACGGACGCCGAAAAGGCCTTCGACCGAGTTAACTGGAAGTTTATGGCAGGAGTATTGAGACATATTGGATTAGGAGAACATATGTATAGATGGATTATGGGGGTGTATACTACACCTCAAGCATCAATCAAGGTAAATGGGATCCTCTCAGAGCCTATTAAAATATTAAATGGAACAAGACAGGGGTGTCCACTAACCCCGCTATTATACGTTTTGACAATGAAACCTCTGCTGAATAGGATTAGGCAAAACCCGAGAGTCCGGGGATTAGATATAGGAGACAGAGAATATAAAATTTCTGCATTTGCAGACGACATTCTGTTCACCATATCTCACCCCCGGGAATCACTACAGAACTTGATGAGAGAAATAGAGGAATATGGGAAATTAGCAAATTTAAAAATTAATTATGAGAAATCAGAAGCAATGAGTGTGGAATTACCGGGGGGCCTACAACAAACCTTAAAACCTAATTTTAAATTTAAGTGGGTTAAGACAGCCCTGAAATATCTGGGGATCTATATCCCACCAAAACTAGGTAATATCTTTGAAGTAAATTTCCCTCCATTGATGAATATAATCAAGGACACTTTGAAGAGATGGCAGAGGGGATTTCATTCTTGGTTTGGGAGATGTAATGCTATTAAGATGAGTATACTCCCTAGAATACTATATCTCCTTCAAACAATACCAATCAAGATCCCCCCTGCCTTTTTACTTCAAGTAAATAGGCTTCTTTTTAAGTTCATTTGGGCTAAGAAAAAATCCAGGATTAGTAGGAGTAGGATGTTCTTACCTAAGAGTAATGGGGGCCTAGCAATACCAGACGTAACCAAATACTATCAAGCAATCCATATGGGTAGGATTATAGAATGGGGCAGGAGGACAGGATCAAAATTATGGGTAGATCTCGAACAAGAAATTAGTCAAATCCCACTGCAAAGAGCACTCTGGTGCTATCAAACACTGCCGATACAATTAAAAAAACATCCAATTATAGGGACGACGCTAGCAATAGGCCACAAGATATGCCAGTTAGGAAAACACACCTCAAGCTTCTCCCCCCTGTATCCAGTATTAGGAAACCCCTGCTTTCCACCAGGTATGGAGAAAGGAGCATACAGGAGTCTCAGAGAGAGGGACCTTACACAGATATCACATTTCTCAGAACAAGACAGATGGCCAACTGTACCCTCATTGGTACTCCAGGAAGGAAAATATGGGATTAAAAATTGGCAAGCGGTACAATTGTGCCATTTTCTGAACTCTCTGGGATCAACAAACAGATACAAAAGGGAATTAACACAATTTGAAAGATATTGTGAAAACCAGGAACCCCCGGATAAATTACTATCTAGGTTGTATAGGCTAGGAACAACACCTTTAGAAGGCCAGGAGATACCATCTATAAGAGAATGGGCCAGAGATATGGAGAGGAATTTTTCACAGACTCAGCAGCAAAAAAATAATCAATTTAACCATGAAAACATCAATAAGTACTAGGCTCCAAGAATTAAATTATAAAATATTAAATAGATGGTATTACACACCAGAGAAATTGAGTAGGGCGTTTCCGGGAACCCTAGATATCTGTTGGAGATGCAAGGAAGATAGGGGAACCATATATCATTTATTTTGGACCTGCCCAAAGATCAGGAAATACTGGCAGGAAGTATTAAGGATAACCCAAAAAATTACAACATATCAACTGCAGGACGACCCAGCTTTCTGTTTGCTGCACCTAACACAGATTCCAATAAAAATATATAAGAAATCGATCATATGCCATATGATCAACGAAGCTAAGGCTGGGATAACTCAAAACTGGAAAAAAAATAATCCCCCCACGATAACCGACTGGCTCTATAGGGTGAGGAATATTTGTGCAATAGAGGACGTGGTCTTATCAGCCCAAGATAGAAAGGAACAATATAACTTGACCTGGGGAGCATGGAACATATTCATGTACTCAGAAGAAGGGAGGAGGTTGATGGGGAGGGGAGTGACGGAACGGGAATGAGAGAAGCTCTAAGGAATTGGATAGAGAGCTCTGACCTATGAGAGGGGAGAGGGGGGAGAGAATTGGGGGGGGGGGTTTCTTCCTTTCCTTTTTTTTTTTTTTTGAAGGGGGGTGGGGGAGGGTAGGACGGGAGGAGGGAAATAAAAGATAAAAGGAGATATGGCAACACAAGAGAACATGGGAAATAAAAATGGAATTAAAGACAGGGGGGAGGCGAGGATAAAAAAAAAAAGAGACAATTAAAAATGCATAATAGGGAGAGGATGGAGAAAACAGGGGATTACAACACCCCATCAAATAGATGGGGAACCCAAACCTGGAGCAGGAACTAAAGGAGATAAATACAGGGCACTGTCATTAGGCTAAACCTGGACGTAAATAACTACCTGCACCCACTCCTACCCTGTTATCTCCAAATATACCCCTGAGTCTTAAACGAGTATAAAGGACTACGAGATAATAAGTTAATGTTTTGTTTTATTTGGTCGATTCCAATGCAATGGTTAAGTAACTTATGCTGTAAAACTAATATTTCCTAAATAAAGAAGGATTAAATGCAAAAAAAAAAAGAAAAAAAAAGGGGGATACAACACAAAAAAAAAAAGGGGGGGCGGGTGTAGCAGTCCTGGGGTGCTACTACGTCAGTAGACCGAAGTTGTGTGTGTCTTGTATAGTGCATTGAGCATCAGTACTCCTCTTGGTACAGTTCGGCAGGATCCCCCAATAAGGACAAATTAGAGTGTCAAATCGAAGGAGGGTTGAATAGTTCTGGGTCCCCAAGCTCAGGACGACCCCATGAGGACATGTCAGCCACCTCACATCAGTTAGTGGTAGGGCCCCGGGGGGTAAAAACATACAGCGGCCATATTGAAAAAGGGCTAGCTTGGGATGACAAGAACTAAAATATCGTATACTGGAAATATGAAGGGAGAAGGAGAGATAAAAATAAAAATAAAAAATTCTTGACAAAACAGGAACATCTCACCATAGCAGCGGGGTCCCTTCCAGATCACCAGGGGGACAGGAGATAGCAAAGGTAAGGGGTAGACGGAATGCAGCCCCTCAGCGACCATCCAACCAAGACATAGCCGCCTCAGGGTCCATAAAGAAGCGCGTGCGGTCCCCATCGATCACCCTTAGCTTGCTGGGATAGAGTAGGCTGAACTTGAGGCCTTGGTCCCTCAGGCGTCTCCGTACCTCTGTGAAGGATCGGCGACGATGTTGAACCTCCGGGGAGTAATCTGGGAACAGCATTGTAGAGGAGGTCCCGTTTCTCCCTGGCAGCAGCCAGAATCCGATCCCTGTCCCTGTAGTTTAGCAGGCGAAGCAGGAAGGGCCGAGGTGGAGCCCCTGGGATCGGTGATTTGAGGGGGACTCTGTGAGCCCTTTCCACCACGAATGTAGGCGGCATCGCAGGCAAATCCAGGAGGGAGATCAGGAAGGCCTCTGTAAATTCTGCAGGCCTGAGGCCCTCCGCCTTTTCAGGGAGGCCCAGGACCCTTATGTTATTCCTCCTGAGCCTATTTTCAGTGTCTATAGACTTATCTTGCAGGGCTTTAACCTGCAGCTGTAAGGCGTGGAGGTCCCTGGAATCAGCCCTGGTGGAGTCCTCCAGCTGAGAGATGCGGCCCTCCGCCTCAGTAACCCGGGCCCTAAATTTGTCCATGTCATGCCGGATCAAGCTGACATCGGCAACAAGGTGATCTATCTTGACCATCACCGAGTCCCGTCCCTCCTTGATGGCCGCCAGGAGCTCCGCATGCGAGGAGGCAAGGGATGCCGGTGGATTAGGGGAGGCTGTGGAGGCGGCTGACATATTCCCTGCTGGGAGTCTCGTGGGCAAGATGGCCGCGGAGGACCCATCCTTGGACACCGAGGACGAACGGAGCTTACCCGGAGACAGCGGAGGTGGCCTCGGGGTGCCGGACGTCTTCTTCCGCCCCAGGGTGTCTGAAGGTCGGTTGCTGAAAGGAGGAATCCGCGCTGAAATCAGGTAAGGATAAGAGAAGGAGCGGAGCTCAGCCTGCACACGTCTGCTCTCGTTCACATCCCGGCCACGCCCCATAGTGTATGTATTTTAGTGTATTTATCTGTTTGCCTGGAGTTTATCTTTAACACTCATCCCCCTCAGCCCTAACCACTAAGACTTAAACAACTTAATCACTTGTCCAAATCTGCCTAATCATAATATTACAATAGGTACATAGCAAATATAAAATGATTGTGTTGTAATAAATAAATGTTATAATGTATTAACAACCAATTTGTTGTCTAGACCAAGTACAACTGATATTTTGAAACTATGATAAAAAAAGTACAGTATTCTATAGGTAGACAATGTTTTCCAGCTTTACCATTTTATCAAAGCATAAGAAAACTAAAGTTTGGAATTGAACAAAGTTACAGCTTTTCTCTTTGATGAACAAGACCTTAATTATCAATGTTGTGCCGAGAATAAAGCACAGAATAGACAACAAATGTTAAGTATGCCCAGTTTTTTTTTCTCAGAAAATAGGTGCAGGAACTCAACCACGACCCTGTTCAGATTTCACAAACAGTAGAAGGGTCTTAAAGGGGCATTAAATACCAAGATTGCATTACATACAGAGTGTAGAGTTCAGGGGGTTACACACAGAGTGCATAGCTGTCACTTGTAAACACAGAAACCAGAATTCTGGGTTTACAAGTGATTGTGGTGAGCGGGCACCAAAGGGTCTGAGCCAGAGGTGGTGGAACTGAGTTCCACCAAGTTCCCCCTGAAAAAAAGCCCTGAGTATGCCCCAATTCTCTTTTGATATTAAAGCGGAGGTTCACCCTAAAAAACATCTATTCACCATTACATCCAGCATACTTCAGATATGAAAAGTATGCTGGATTATTTTATTTTTTTTCAGGGGAACATACCGTTTAAAAGTTCTGGTTTACCCGGCTTCCGGGTTCTCTTCCCGTGGGGAATAGGCGTTCCTAGCCAGCGGTGTAGATGATTGACGTGCTGTTATGGCGCGTCACGCGTTCAGAAAATATCCGAGCTGGACTCGGCTCTGTACGGCGCCTGCGCCTGCCGTGTAGAGCTGACTGCGCAGGCGCCGTATAGAGCCGAGTCCCAGCTTGGATATTTTCGGAACGCGTGATGCGGCAAAACAGCACGTCAATCATCTACACCGCTGGCTAGGAACGCCTATTCCCCCACAGCAGAGAGAACCCGGAATTCGGGTGAAAAAGAACTTTTAAATGGTATGTGCCCCGAAAAAAAAAAGTCCAGCATACTTTACATATCCGAAGTATGCTGGATGTAATTGTATATAATTGTTTTAGGGTGAACCCCCGCTTTAAAGAGTTATTCTCAATGGAGTAACATTTCAGTTCTGCTGGAGAGCAAACCCATCTGATTTGTATTAATCTTAAAGATTTAATGTTAAATCCTCTTCACTTATATTCCACATATGCACACCCATAAGAGCCATTCAAATCTAATCCCCTTTAAACAACTTATTTGTAATACTTAATGACTTCGAAAACATTAAAAAAATATGTTTTTCTATTTTTACAAGTGACTGTCTTTTAGTTTCTCTTAAAAAAAAACACCTTGGGGCAGATTCACAGAGAATTAGATTATCGTAGCGTTTCCGAAATACACTACGCCGCCGTATTTTACCTGGCTCTACGTGGAATCCAGGTAGATTTTGTCCAGTAAACGACAGCGGCGTAGTGTATTTCTCCCGGCGCAATCCATCTACGTGAGTAGGGGGCGTGAAGCATTTAAAATAGGCGCGTTCCCGCGGCGATCGAACTGCGCATGCTCCGTTCCCAAATTTTCCGCCGTGCATTGTGCGAAATCACGTCGTTACGTCGCAGTAGCGTCGTTTACGTACATTCCTATTGCCGAACGAGTTACGTTAAAAAAAAAAAAATATTTAATTTGACGCGGGAACGACGGCCATACTTAACATGGGTTACGCACTGTTAGACCAGCAAAAAGCTGCTCTAACATTACGTAGCCAAAAAATGACGTAGGCGATTGCAAAGGACACTCGTACCTTCGTGGATCGCCGTAAAAACTCATTTGCATACCCCGACGGTGAAAACGACGCAGACTCCACCCAGCGGCCGCAAAAATATCGCAACGTAGATCCGAAGGCCTGCGAAGACGTAAGCCTCTTGGATCGAAGCCCGAAGCCGCCGTATCATGGTTTGAGGATTCAAACTAGTGATACGGCGCGCGAAATTTGAAATTACACCTGTCTAACACCAGTTAGACAGGCGTAATCGCTCTCTGAATCTGGGCCCTTATGCTTAGCAATAGCATTTAAATATTACAGGTAACAGCTTTGTCCTATTTTGGGCTTTACTGTATTTTCACAGCCTCTGGTTGAGCAAGGGTGTTACGAGTTTGTTTTTTAAATATTATTCACTGGCAATTAAAGCTGAATTTTTAGAGTGTTTCATGTTGAATTTTCTGGCATTACCTGATATAATTTTATGAACAGTTTACATCTGAAGTCACTCAGTTACAAATGTTGTGGCTGAAAATGTATTGTGAAATGGAAACAATTAAGAAGTCTGCACAGAAATATAATTTCTTGTAAAACACCTTTGTGTGAATATATTGACACTGTAAATTTTATGGAACAGCCTTTACAAGTACAAAATGTAAATTGTGCCCTTCTTTATCCTATTTTCATTTTTATAATTATTTTGTGTTCTTTTTCCTGGTCCCTTTTTATTTTTCCTCTTTTCCCTCTTTGGGATTTACCTTGTCCTGTTGTTTCATCATCTTCTTTCACAAGGTTCAATCGTCTGGAATTCTCTACCTCTATACTTAAGATGGGAGAAGGATTTGTTAAAGTTCAGGAAGTTTTTAAAACCTTTTTTTTTTCTCTGGTGTATGGCCCTAATTAGGGTTAGATATTAGCAGTTTTAGTTTTTAATGTTATTATGTGGTTTTATACTGTTATTATACTGTAATGTGAGATTTGTCTGTACATGTATTTGTGGTTCTATGAGCACATCGAGGCCTTCGGGTAATGACTGCGCTCCCAAAAAGCATTTTTATAAATAAATAAATAAATATAAATATCTTTATATTTCCCTTTTTCATACAGTAGGTTGTAGATTGTAGACAATAGGATTTTTCTATCGTTTTTTTATCCATAGGAAAAATTTAAAACATGTTCTATTTTTTTTCACTGATGGAAAAAGAAAAACGATGGGGCCCACACATGATCGTTTTTTTTTATGAAAACAGTCAATCGGTCTGTTTTCATCGGACAAACCGATCGTATGTACACAGCTTTACTCCAAGTCTGTTGACCCAGGTCCTTAATACGTTATTAGACCACAGTCTCTTATACCTATAAAATGATTGCTTAGTTGACAGTTCTCTTATTCCCACAGGAGCAGTTGATTATTTTGTCTGTAGCTAGATCTTCACCAGGCATTAATGAAAACCACTAGTTTAGTGATTCCTTTTGCTGTCCATCAGTCATAGCAATGTGAGATATCTGGTACCTTTGGGAATGGGAAAGCATGACTACCTTCCACATTGTTTCTTTGATGCAGTGCTCAATGCACACGTTTTGTTAGGCCTGAACACTTTAAGGCTTTATGTACACACAGCCTACTTTGCCTGCCGGCACAGCAAAATCACGATTTTGCAGCAGTTTGCATTTTACCATGGATGGCGGTCATATCCTAAAAACAATTATTACGCATTCAGGAGAGGGAGGTTGAGGGGGGTTGAAGCTTCCCTAACCGCAGCAGTTCCTAAACTCTGCTAAGATCCTATGTGTACATTGACACAGTGGCGTCACTAGGGTTGGTGTCACCCGGTGCGGAAAAAAATGGTGTCACCCCCCACCAACTACAGTCCCCCCTCAGTACAGTCACCCCCCACCTCAGTGCAGACCCCCCCTCAGTACAGACCCGCCTCAGTGTAGAACACCCCCTCAGTGCAGGACCCACTAGCAGTACAGACACCCCCCTCAGTAGTGCAGACACCCCCCAAGCAGTACAGACCCCCCTCAGTAGTACAGACGCCCCCCTTACATACCTTAGAACAGCGCTGACAGATACACAGCAGTGTGTGTCCCTCAAGAGCAGGTTCCTCCTCCTCTGGATGTAAACAGAGAGGAGGGGAAGGCAGCTTCGGTCCACTACACTGAGGGACACAGCGGCACAAGGAACAGCTAATCAGGCCAGCGGGCGGTGTTAGTGGTACCACTACCCACGGGTGCCACCCCTCTGGCAGGTGTCACCCGGGTGCGGTCTGCACCCACCTAGCAACGCCACTCAAACCAAGTTACTCTCAAACCAAGGTTTTACTGTATATTATTAGTAGCAGTTTAAAAAAAAATACACATTTCTCCTAAATTTTTTCTTTTATGGTTCTTGCACACGGTACTGATCTAATATGCCGGACAATCGTGACACAAATTTCTTGCATTAAAAAGCATGAGTATGGTCTGTATAGTGCGCCTAAGGAACACAGAAACTTCTGTACAAATCTAAGAAAATATAAAATATAACAAAAATATTGCAGAATGGTTCTTCCAGCTTTAGAATTAAAGGGGTGTGATTTACATGTGTAAAATACTGACCAATAGTGCAGATTTTTGTACATTATTTTATTACTGCCATATGTACAGACCCATTGAAAGCAATGGGCTGCATTTAGACCAATAAAAGAGTCTATAAATAAGTCTATAAATGTCTGATTTTTGGCGCCCGTGTCCAAAAGCACTTAGCAGAGAATGCTTGTAAAATGTATATAAATGTGATAAGTTCAGAGCTTTGGGAAAACAAGAAAAGTGAGCTGCAGACAGATGTGACTTCTGCATAATACATTTCCATTTCTCTAGGATTAAGTCATAGGATTAACCCTTCTACTTCTGACCCCCACCCCCCCCCCCAGCCAGTTACCTGTGAGTGATTAGGGGCTGGATTCCGAAGTACTGGAAGTACTGGGAACACTGGGAAGTACTGGGACATTGCCTCTCAGCGCAGCTCTTGTAATAGAAGCCTGTCAGTTAGGTAAGCTGTAAACAAGCAGCAGTAGATCTCAGCTAGTGTCTGACTCATCCAGGCACAGCAATCTCTGTCTGCGATCACCCTCTACCCGCAGTATAGAACCCATGCCCCATCTGCCAGGCTCCTCCTTATGACCTGTAAGGCACGCTCCTCCTGCCGGCCAGGTTCTCTGCACCCGCCCGCACTCCCACAGCATCGCTCGCTTCCGCCTGTTACAGGCACAGGCTGAGCTGAGGATCACCGCTCGCTGGCTCAGTAGGAGAGCGGAGGAAGAAGTAGGAGCCAGACACACAAGCGGCGGCGGCGCTGGAGGTGTAATGTTGTTCCAGCCCAGCGAGTGACGAGTCAGCTAAAAAAAATCGAAAAAAAAAAAACAACTTTTCTCATAGTCGGGATGGTGTCACATCTCTAGCGGGTGTCATCCGGGTGCAGACTGCACCCCCCACACCCCCCTAGCAACGCCTCTGCATTGACACATAGGCTTTTATAAAGCTCCTAAACTTAAGTGTAGAAGTTGTAGTGTACATGAAGCCAAATGTGGGGCAGAGGGAAGGTCTATAGACCAGACTAAGCTCTGAAACAGGTAAAAAGGTAAGTGTGGGAAGGCAAGTATTAGCCACAAAGGAGGTGGACTATCAGGAGAAACTACTAGTTTGCCCTCAGTAGGCAAAATTACAAGTTAATTTTTAAAGATCAGCCATGCTCCTGTATTGTGATATGAGCATTGTCAGCTGGTGCAATAACAGGCTTCTAGCAGATGAAAATTGAATGCTATCTTAACCCTTGCAAATTGCAACTTTTCTCTCTTTGGTAAACCAAGCAGTATAATTACATTTGAAATTATTACTAGAGAGAACACTTTTAGTATACAATAAGGGCTGTTGAAGCCTTACGAATCATGCCCAATATGTGAATACTTAAAATCTGTATTTGCATATAAGATTTATTTTGCAAAATAAGACTGCTGTTATAACAAATGCATTACAGCGCCAGTGCACAAAAAGGAGAAAACACATTTTGATTTTCATTAGATTCTCAATAACAAGTCTTTTTAATCCTCTCGTGTTTGAATGCTAAATTACTAGACAGTAAATCGTATGTATAAAAAGCACATGCCAAGAGGCACGAGTGTCAGTGTTTCCCATCTTACTAGTTTCTACAGCAAAAGCTGTAATCAAGTAGAAAAACGTACACATCATAAGAACAGCAAAGTTGTGTTCACTTCAAGCAATCAATCAAATAAAATAAAAGTCAGATTTAGGGTGTGCTAAATTAAACTTATATGATGGTATCCCACATATTTCCTTTATCAGGGCTAAAGAAGTGTATTGCTGTTCCAGTAAGCAGTTTTGGAAAATCAACAGCAAAATTTTGTGGTGACAGACCACCCCACAGGAACCAGACAGGAGACCACTGCCACAAAGCAGGTCCAGCTTCGCCAAAGTCACACCAGAGGTTACATTTACCTGAGCTGACTAGTTGTTAGTAATGTATTTGGTCCTTAAAGCGGAGTTCCAACCACAATTAGCATTTTTTAAATGTATGTCCTTTCATCATGCGTTTTTATACTATAAATCCGGTCACTTACTATTTTACAATCCGCCTCCGCTCCGCATAGTTATTCAAAAAAGATAGCTTATAAAACTATGTCCACACAGTTGCCATTTTGCTTGTGGGCATTGTGAAGCCAACAAGCACTTACTTTTTGGAAGTCTTGGATGGGGAGTGATAATTGGACAGCGCATTGCATCCTGGGAAATGATGACACACATTTCCCAGGAGCATTAGAGGGAGATGATGTCAGAATCCTAGGTGATTTCAAAGGCAGATTTTGTGGGACAGCATAGCAACAGGCATTTCCAGATGAGTAAAAAAAAAAAAAAACATTTTTTTTTTCTTTTCCTTTTTTAGGTCTAATGAGCAGAATAATGAAAAAAAAAATTGGGATGGAAACTCCACTTTAAAAGCCTTTGCCAGTATTGGTCTAATATGTAATCTGTAAATTACTTCTCTTTATAGAGTTGCTTTACTAGTATCAATTAAACAAGAAAGTAACATCAAACTTCCAAAATGTCAAAAAACAAAGTCTCAGAAGGTTTTGATTGTGCATGGCTTTGTGGATTATCAAATAGTTTGTGTGTTGTTTTCATTATTTTGCAAAGTTTGGTATCAACTATTTATTTAACTTTATTGTTTAATTGTAACATTTCTAATACTAAATATATTTATGTGACACAGCAATCATCGCCAGATAAGTGCCAGAGAACTATATTTCTCTGGCAGCTCTGTATTTTTGTAGTAGGAGTGATGTTAATTCTGTCGCTGGCTCTTGAACGTGATCCACAGACTAGAGAGTTGCCTGTAGGTTACAATATCATGCAATGTAATGTTGTCCCCTGGCATTTGCTGTCATGAATATTTGGTCTTTTGGGATTCTCTCCTGGCAATTTGCCCTTGCCCTGCTGGCTTTTATGTATAATATGTGACTCTTCAACATCATGATGCTGGTGAGAGTAAAATAAAATTATACCAGATACAATAACATATCTATGGATGAGATGATAACAATATTATACAACATTATATAATAATAAAAGACAGCATTAAGGTTTTATTTGAACCTATTTTGATAACATTTTATTAGCTAGAGGTAAAGTTTTTTGTCTCCCCCCCCCCCCCCCCAGAAATTATAACTCAGAAGACCAATCAGATTCTATACACATATTTGGAAAATGACTAAACACATTTATGTTTCAAAGTCACACATGGTGGTTGTCTTGCATGTTTGCATATTAATACAACAATAGTAAAGCTTGGGACTTTTCTGGGGTTACTGGGGAGTAAAGAGAAACTTTTATTTAAAATAAACATATTGGCCCCGATTCACGTAGATCAGCGCATCTTTCAGCCGGTGTAGCGTATCTTCTTTAGGCTACACCGGCGAAACATTGAGAGGCAAGCATGGTATTCACAAAAAATATGCGCTCAATGTTGCGCCGACGTAGCGTATAGTTGTCGACATAGGCCAACGTAAGACAAAGTAGGTGGAAGTGGGCTGGAAGTGAGCATGATATATTTAAATGAATCGTGACCCCATGCAAATGATGGGCTGAGCTTCAAAAAATGAACTGCGCATGCGTTGTCTCTTGGACGCATTCCAGTGCGCATGCTCACAGTTACGTCTAAATAGCTGCCTAAGATACGTCAATACACTGCCTACAACGTGAACGTAACCTATGCATAGACCTAATCACTTAGTACTATGTAAACAACGTGAAATACGACGGATATTTCCTCGTCCATACATGGGTTGCACCACCTATATGTGGAATAACTTTACGCCGGACGTAAGCCTTACGCAAACCGCGTATCTTTTCCGCCGGGCGAATTTACGTTCGTGAATCGACGTGTCTCCCTCATTTGCATATTTGCAATGGGGCGTCCAGCGTAACTATGCGCCCAAGATATGCCGGTGTAGGCAAGTTACGTTGGGCGGCAGAAGCCTATTTTTCAGGCGTATCTAGCTTGGGGAATCGGCGCAGGGATACAACGGCGCACATTTGTACTTACGACGGTGTATCTCTAGATACGCTGGCGTAAAGCTTACGTGAATCTGGGCCAAAGTATATTAATATCATATAATATATGATATTAATATTCTCAATATTTATTATAAAAGACAATCATAAACCCAGGAAAATGTATATCAAAACACATGTATAGTGAATTTGACATATACTGTATATTGCAAGTGGTCCAGATGGCTTCCACCCACAGAGCACCCTTTTTGTCTCCACCCATCAACAGTATAATTCTTTGCAGAACCACAAAAATCCTATTTATACTGATCGCAAATGATTCATTGGGTGGGGTGTTGTTTGGCTACAATTTGCATATTAGTCCATTCTTTTGTAATGCTGCAATATATCACATTTAAAAAAGGGAAGTAGAATTTGCCACCCTGAATCTTTAACTCACAATTCTCTTCATTGTCAGTTCATCACAAAATAATTAAACTACACTAAAATAATAGAAAGAGCCTGCGCTTAGTTCCAAGAACCATGTGATTATAAAATCCTTAAAGTAATACTAACGTCTCGTTTTTAGCAAATATGTTATACTTACCTGCTCTGTATAAGGGTTTTGCACAGAGAAGCCCAGATCCTCCACTTCTCAGGTTCCTTTTTGTGATCCTGGCCCTCCCTCCTATTGAGTGCCTCCACAGCAAGCAGCTTGCTATTGGGCACCCGAACCGAGCCACAGCATTCACACATGGAGCTGTGACCCGGCTCCACCCCTTTTCTCTCCTTATTGGCTGACCAACTTTGATTGACAGCAGCAGGAGCCAATTGCACCATGCTGCTGTCTCAGCCAATGAGGAGGGGAGTCCTGGCCAGGCGAGACACCCCAGCAACATCGCTGGATAGAGATGGGCTCAGGTAAGCATTAGGTGGGCTGATGCACACAGAAGGTTTTTTTATCTTAATACATAGACTGCATTAAAGTGGATGTAAACCCAATTCATGAAAATTGATATAGGTACATATATCTGTAGTGTTTACGTATCTCTCTCCAAAGACCTAAGTCCTGTGTCTTTCTGCTGTTTCGTTCCTCTGTTATCTGCATGATAACTTCTGACAAGTTCTCCGAGATGGAAGATAAAACCAGCCTGAGATTTGTGTCGGGGTTGGTTGCTATACATAGATTAGCAGAGAGCTTGTCTTTTCACAGCACAGCTCTGAACGTATCTTAGTTTCTTTGCCTATGTGGGTTTGCCTTTCCTCCAATTAGCTGTCACACAGTGTAAGCCAAGAATCCACTCCTGCTGCTGAATGAGGAAGTGAAAATTCTAACACAATGTAAGAATTCTAAAGAATATAGCAAGCTGAAGCTAGCAGATAGATGTAACAATTAAGTAGAGAGATTTGTTTCATCCCTGTGTATCAGCTGAGGCTGTTCACTTCACTGGGTATAGGAGAGGGTTTACATCCACTTTAAGATAAATCTTCTGCCTTTACAACTATTTTAATACAGAACAGCAGCACTCAATGGTATCCAAATACAATACCACCTAAGACATGGGTCTTCAAACTACGGCCCTCCAGTTGTTCAGGAACTACAATTCCCATAATGCCTAGTCATGTCTGTGAATGTCAGTGTGTTACAATGCCTCATGGGATGTGTAGTTCTACAACATCTGGAGGGCCGTAGTTTGAGGATCCCTGACCTAATGCCGCGTACACACGGTCGTTTTTTGCGATGAAAAAAAACGTTGTTTTTTAAAACGTCATTTAAATTGATCGTGTGTAGGCAAAACGTCGTTTTTTGTCTTCAAAAAAATTCCAACATGCTTGAATTTTTTGTGTCGTTTTTCAAAACGTCGTTTTTTGTTTCACAAAAAGTCACCGTGTGTAGCAAAAACGTTGTTTAAAATGACGTTTTTCAACCCGCGCATGCCCAGAAGCTAGTTATGAAGCGAGCTTCAATGGAAAAGAGTGGTGAACGTAACCTCGCTTTTTGTGAAAAAAACGATGGTGTGTATGCAACATCGTCTTTGAAAAGTGACGTTTCAAAAACGCAGTTTTTTACTTCACAGAAAACGTCTTTTTTTTTCATCACAAAAAATGATCGTGTGTACGCGGCATAAGACATGTGAACAAACATTGTGTTGTGCTGTTTCTTTAAAACAACAACATTTATAAATTCTCATATAAAATGTGCTCCAATATATCACAAAATTATTCTGCAAACATATACAGGTGATACTCGAAATATTAGAATATTGTGCAAAAGTTAATTTATTTTACTAATGCACTTAAAAGGTGAAACTAATATATGAGATAGACTAATTACATGCAAAGCAAGATAGTTCAATTGTGTCATAATTGTCATGTCATAATTGTGATGATTATGGCTTACAGCTCATGAAACACCCAAATCCACAATCTCATAAAATTCGAATATTGTAAAAAGGTGCAATATTCTAGGCTCAAAGTGTTCCACTCTAATCAGCTAATTAAGCCATAACACCTGCAAAGGGTTCCTGAGCCTTTAAATGGCCTCTCAGTCTGGTTCAGTAGGAATCACAATCATGCGAAAGACTGCTGACCTATGACAACAAAAATAGAAAATAAAAAAGAAACAGGCTGCTGAACACTCTAAAGAGTTGACTACAAATTTATTGAAGCTATAAGCTATATCAAAAACATATATAAGGCATAAAAACCTGGGCCCAGATTCAGAGAGAATTGGATTCTCGTAGCGTATCAGAAATACACTACGCCGCCGTTTCTTACCTGGCTCTACGTGGAATCCAGGTAGATTTTGTCCAGTAAACGACGGCGGCGTAGTGTATTTCTCCCGTCACAATCCATATAGACGAGTAGGGGGCGTGAAGGATTTAAAATAGGCGCGTTCCCGCGGCGATCGAACTGCGCATGCTCCGTTCGCAAATTTCCCGCCGTGCATTGCACGTTACGTCATTCGTTGTTTGAGTAGTGTCGTTTACGGACATTTCTATTCCCGAACGAGTTACGCAAAAAAAAAAAAAAAAAAAATTTAAATTCGACGCGGGAACGACGGCCATACTTAACATGGGCTACGCACCGTTAGACCAGCAAAAAGCTGGTCTAACAGTACGTAAAAAAAAACAGACGTAAGCGATTGCGAAGACCGCTCGTATCTTCGTGGATCGCCGTAAAAACACATTTGCATATCCCGACGCATGAAAACGACGCGAACTCCTCCCAGCGGCCGCAAAAATATCGCAGCGTAGATCCGAAGGCTTACGAAGACGTAAGCCTCTCGGATCGAAGCCCGAAGCCGCCGTATCATGGTTTGAGGATTCAAACTAGTGATACGGCGCGCGAAATTTAAAATTACTCCTGTCTAACACCAGTTAGACAGGCGTAATTGCTTTATGAATCTGGGCCCTGGTCCCCTAAAGATAGGTGGACCTACCCAGATAATTCCCTTGTTATAAATAAATACTGGTAACTAAAGAAAACTTGATTCTCCCGAAGGAGGACCGGAGTTTATGGATAGCGCACCCACCCTCCACAAAACACAGACACCCCCCCTAAATGGAGAGCCCAATTGCTAGCTAAATATACCCCTGATGGTTCCCACACAGGACAGTGGTTCCCTATAATAACAGGTGATAGATATCCACTGTCTATGTGAGGGAACGCAGCACAGAAGGGCACCTGGAAAAGGACATGAACAAACCACGTAAATGTGGTAAAAATAGTACACCACTCCACTCTGATGGGTAGCTTATGACAAGCAAGATAGTCAATGAAGATACCAGGGGGACAAGGAACCTGATGGGTAGTTTGAAAGTCCTTCCATAGAAATCACTGTGTCAGACAGGTGTAACCTCCATATGGGTCTGATCTCATTGATTCTTAGAGTTATTTGGGAGACATAGAGGTAATGGCAAAAACGCTGTAGATATTCACAATCTTATTCACCAGAGATGCAATTAGTAAAGTTGCAATAATATGGCCACAGTTAAACGGATTCCCATATCATACGGGTATAGTCCATTCAATCAAGGTAGTTGTGATGTAGAAAACCGTGTCCATAGAGCTGTTCGTTATATTGCTAGCAGCTGTTACTCATAGGCCCCATACACACGAGCAGACAGATTTGTTCAAATCGGTCGGGCAGACCGATTTGAACAAATCTGTCTGCTGGGGACGTATTGGTTTGATCGTGTACACACGATCAAACCAAAATCCCTGCCGGCAGACGGCGCGGTGACTTGGCGGTGATGTTTACACCGCCACGTCACCGCATCAGGAAGTAAATCACTTCCGCGCATGTGTCAAATCCATTCGATGCGTGTGCGAGAAGACATGTCTGCTGGTTAGCGTACTAACCAGCAGACATGTCGGGCGGACGGGTTCCCCTGCCGACAGATTTGAAAGCATGCTTTCAAATCTGTCGGCTGGCCAAATCCGTCTGCTCGCCCGTACACACGATCGAATCTGTCTGCTGGGATGGTCGGGCCGACCATTTCCAGCAGATAGATTTGATTGTGTGTACGCGGCCATAGAGGATCTAAATCAATCCATAAGATTTTTATCCACAGTGTTGGATGGGCAGCTTGTAAACAGACGAGTAGCGTGATGGATGTGGGAGACAGTGTTTTCAGTAGTGTTTCAAAGCAGTGTAACACAAGGTTTACTCACTGTTAGCTGTCACAAATAGCTCGAGATCGCAGCTATTCCATCCAGTCTGTAGTCACAAGTTGCTCAAAGGGATTGCAGCCAATCCATCCATCTGTGTATCTCCACAGCACTAAGTGCACTGCTCATTACAAAAATAGATGTCCGGTGAAATTATAGTAGGTGCTGATATCCGGTGAGAAACAATGGTTGATGCCAATGTCTAGGGTGACAGTGGCTAATGCCAATGTCCAAGCAGGATATATAATAAGATAGTAGTCTCCAGTCTCCAATTCAAAAAGCAGCTCTATGCAGAGCGTGGTGATTGTCTTCAGTGTAGACCATTCATGTCTCCATGTGATGTCCTCCAGTAGGCTGCATAACGGTTTAAAGTGCGAATATCACTGAGCTAAAAAAGGGGGGGTAGCAAAGCTCAACATGTATAGGGGGTGCTGATCCCCAAGAGTTTATATGTTTTGTTCCGTGTGTCTCGGAACTTCGTCAGACTGCTGACCTCACAGTTGTGCAGAAAACCATCATCGACACCCTCCATAAGGAGGGAAAGCCTCAAAAGGTACTTGCAAAAGAAGTTGGATGTTCCCAAAGTCCTGTTTTAAAGCACATTAATAGAAATGTATGTGGAAGGAAAAAGTGTAGAAGAAAAAAGTTCACAAGCAGCAGGGATGAACGCAGCCTGGAGTGGAAAGGATTGTCAGGAAAAGGCCATTCAAAAGTGTTGGGGACTTTCACAAGGAATGGACTGAGGCTGGAGTCAGTGCATTAAGAGCCACCACACACAGATGGATCCTGGACATGAGCTTCAAATGTCGTATTTCTCTTGTCAAGCCCCCACTGAACAACAAACAACATCATGATGGATCTTACCTGGACTAAAGAAAAACAGACCTGGTCTGTTACTCAGTGGTCCAAAGTCCTCTTTTCTGATGAGAGCCAATTTTGCATCTCATTTGGAAACCAATGACCCAGAGTATGGAGGAAGAATGGAGAGGCACACACTGCAAGATGCTTGATGTCCAGTGTGTAGTTTCCACAGTCCGTGTTGATTTGGGGAGCCATGTCTTCTGCTCGTGTTGGTCCACTATGCTTCATTAAGTCCATACATAGTAGAACAACATTTTACACATACTTCCTCAAAGCTACACAAAACACCCTCTTTAAAATTATGGTTTAAATTAGTTATTCCCCACTTACACCATCACGGACCATCACAGGCCCTGATGTAGCTTTGCCAACTCTGGGTAATTATAATTCTGCCAGATTGGGTTGTAACGGGTAAAACCTGTGACCTGCTGTAATTGTTTAGACTTGTTCCAG
Source organism: Rana kukunoris (assembly GCA_029574335.1). NCBI lineage: Eukaryota > Metazoa > Chordata > Amphibia > Anura > Ranidae > Rana > Rana kukunoris. The sequence goes on from CM056050.1 coordinate 297,647,756, forward strand.
ATTTTTGTGAATCAAAGCATTAGTGAGAAAGAGACAGTTAGACGCCGCCTCCAGCTTTGCAGCATACCTGTCACTTGTGGTGTATATTAAGATGCTTACAGAGAAATCAAGTGGTGGCTGAGCTGAGCCGGAGATGAGCCCCCTGCAAAGGTACTGTAATTGAGCCACTGCTGCTTGTTTACAATACTGTTATAAACAAGGGGTTACATGGGCTATGCACCTCTGAAATGAATTGTAAGACCAAATGTGAGCAATTGGTGCTGAATGACTATGTTTAGCAGAATCTCTGTCTTCTACAGGTAATAGTATTTTTTTTTATATTGGTGCATATTTCTTCTGATGTGCACTGTGCACTAAATAGATGTGCAATCAGTGTATTTGTTTCAGCAAATAAATGGCTTACCAAAAGATTTCTTGTACTGGGATATGTTGAACAGCACAATCAATGGCTCTTTAATTATTGATATTGCTTGGGCTGATCATAGATTACTTTTCCCAGCTGTAACTGAGTGCATGTTGTTTCATTTAATGTTACTAATTGTGTTAGTTCCCAGACTTGGCTAAGTAGATTCTCACAGAAAGAATCACTTGGGAGCTAAAAACTGTGGACTGCTTGTAAATCATTTTCTTTCATTTGAATTATATGAGTAAAATCTTTTTTTAAATTTTGCTAGGATACTCCTCTAAATCATTAGGATATAAGAGCTAATTAAATGCGTTTTGACTGTTAAAAATATTCTTGTGTAATCAGGGCCGGCCTTTGGGGTGTGCGGGCTGTGCGACCGCACAAGGCGCCATGAACGACAGGGGCGCCGTGCGGCCATCACAGCTCGCAGGCAGTTTACCCTGAATGATGTGTTGATGGGACAGGGGCGGCCGCCGCCCGGGTCACTGCTCAGCAGGCAGCTAGCACGGCACCTCGGCGCTGCAGAGGGGGGGGCGCCGTCGCGCCCAAAGTGTCTGACTCACACTGGTCCCCTTGGCCCCCCTTCCTCCATCCTCTCCCCCGCTACTGTCCTGGTGTAGCGCGGCGCCGTTGCGTAAAGCGTGCATGCGTAATGCATGCAGCTTCAAATTCTAACGGCGCCAGCCACCAGTAGCAGAGGGCACTGAGTCTGACTGAAGCCGGGACCGGGACGGGAGGAACAGACTGCTGCCGTACACGCTGAAGAAAAGTAATGGTAAGGCTGCCCGTCCGGTCCCCTCCCCTTCTCCTAACCTAGCATGCTGACAGGTGTCATTCCCTCCTCCCCCTCGCCTGTACTCCAATGAGGAGGGTGGACACCAGACCTGAAACTGAATTTATAAAAAAAAAAAAACGTACAAAAAAATGATGTTATGTCACCCCCCTCCTTTGTGTCACCCCCCTCTTTTGTGTCACCCCCCTCTTTTGTGTCACCCCCCCTCCTCTGTGTCACCCCCTCCTCTGTGTCACCCCCTCCTCTGTGTCACCCCCCTCCTCTGTGTCACCCCCCCCTCTTCTGTGTCACCCCCCCTCTTCTGTGTCACCCCCCCTCCTCTGTGTCACCCCCCCCTTCTGTGTCACCCCCCCTCTTCTGTGTCACCCCCCCCTCTTCTGTGTCACCCCCCCTCCTCTGTGTCACCCCCCCCTCCTCTGTGTCACCCCCCCTCTTCTGTGTCATCCCCCCTCTTCTGTGTCACCCCCCCCCTCCTCTGTGTCACCCCCCCCTTCTGTGTCACCCCCCCTCTTCTGTGTCACCCCCCCTCTTCTGTGTCATCCCCCCTCCTCTGTGTCACCCTCCCCTCCTCTGTGTCACCCCCCCTCTTCTGTGTCACCCCCCCTCCTCTGTGTCACCCCCCCTCCTCTGTGTCACCCCCCCCTCCTCTGTGTCACCCCCCCCTCCTCTGTGTCACCCCCCTCCTCTGTGTCACCCCCCTCCTCTGTGTCAATCCCCTCCTCTGTGTCACCCCCCCTCCTCTGTGTCACCCCCCCCTCCTCTGTGTCACCCCCCTCTTCTGTGTCACCCCCCCTCCTCTGTGTCACCCCCCCCTCCTCTGTGTCACCCCCCCTCCTCTGTGTCACCCCCCTCTTCTGTGTCACCCCCCCTCTTCTGTGTCACCCCCCTCTTCTGTGTCACCCCCCCTCTTCTGTGTCACCCCCTCTTCTGTGTCACTCCACCCCCCTCCTCTGTGTCACCCCCCTCTGTCATCTTACCCCCCTCCTCTGTGTCATCTTACCCCCCTCCTCTGTGTCACCCCCCTCCTCTGTGTCACCCCCCTACTCTGTGTCACCCCCCCCCTCCTCTGTGTCACCCCCCCTCCTCTGTGTCACCCCCCCTCCTCTGTGTCACCCCCCTTTTCTGTGTCACCCCCCTCCTCTGTGTCACCCCCCCTCCTCTGTGTCACCCCCCCTCTTCTGTGTCACCCCCCCTCTTCTGTGTCACCCCCCTCTTCTGTGTCACCCCCCCTCTTCTGTGTCACCCCCTCTTCTGTGTCACCCCACCCCCCTCCTCTGTGTCACCCCCCCCTCCTCTGTGTCACCCCCCCTCCTCTGTGTCACCCCCCCTCCTCTGTGTCACCCCCCTCCTCTGTGTCACCCCCCTCCTCTGTGTCAATCCCCTCCTCTGTGTCACCCCCCCTCCTCTGTGTCACCCCCCCTCCTCTGTGTCACCCCCCCCTCCTCTGTGTCACCCCCCTCTTCTGTGTCACCCCCCCCTCCTCTGTGTCACCCCCCCCCCTCTGTGTCACCCCCCCCCCCTCCTCTGTGTCACCCCCCCTCCTCTGTGTCACCCCCCTCTTCTGTGTCACCCCCCCTCTTCTGTGTCACCCCCTCTTCTGTGTCACTCCACCCCCCTCCTCTGTGTCACCCCCCCTCTGTCATCTTACCCCCCTCCTCTGTGTCATCTTACCCCCCTCCTCTGTGTCACCCCCCTCCTCTGTGTCACCCCCCTACTCTGTGTCACCCCCCCTCCTCTGTGTCACCCCCCCCCTCCTCTGTGTCACCCCCCTTTTCTGTGTCACCCCCCCTTTTCTGTGTCACCCCCCCTCCTCTGTGTCACCCCCCTCTTCTGTGTCACCCCCCTCTTCTGTGTCACCCCCCCTCTTCTGTGTCACCCCCCCTCTTCTGTGTCACCCCCTCTTCTGTGTCACCCCACCCCCCTCCTCTGTGTCACCCCCCCTCTGTCATCTTACCCCCCTCCTCTGTGTCAGCTCACCCCCCTCCTCTGTGTCAGCTCACCCCCCTCCTCTGTGTCAGCCCACCCCCCTCCTCTGTGTCAGCTTACCCCCCTCCTCTGTGTCAGCTTACCCCCCTCCTCTGTGTCAGCTTACCCCCCTCCTCTGTCAGCTTACCCCCCTCCTCTGTCAGCTTACCTCCCCCTCCTCTGTCAGCTTACCTCCCCCTCCTCTGTCAGCTTACCTCCCCCTCCTGTCAGCTTACCTCCCCCTCCTCTGTGTCAGCTTACCTCCCCCTCCTCTGTGTCAGCTTACCTCCCCCTCCTCTGTGTCAGCTTACAGCTTCTCCTCTGTGTCAGCTCACCCCCCTCCTCTGTGTCAGCTCACCCCCCTCCTCTGTGTCAGCTTACCCCCCTCCTCTGTCAGCTTACCCCCCTCCTCTGTCAGCTTACCTCCCCCTCCTCTGTCAGCTTACCTCCCCCTCCTCTGTGTCAGCTTACCTCCCCCTCCTCTGTGTCAGCTTACCTCCCCCTCCTCTGTGTCAGCTTACCTCCCCCTCCTCTGTGTCAGCTTACACCCCCTCCTCTGTGTCAGCTTACACCCCCTCCTCTGTGTCAGCTTACACCCCCTCCTCTGTGTCAGCTTACGCCCCCTCCTCTGTGTCAGCTTACACCCCCTCCTCTGTGTCAGCTTACACCGCCTCCTCTGTGTCAGCTTACACCGCCTCCTCCCCTCTGTGTCAGCTTACCCCCCTCCTCTCTCTCATACTTAGCCCCTCGCTCACCTCCTCTCTCCCACCCACCACTCTTTCTCTAACCCCCCTCTCTCTCTCATCCTCACCCCCACCAACTCACTTCACCCCCTCTCTCTCACCCCCCTCACCTCCTCCTCTCTCCCACCTGCCCCTGGCACCCTGTGATTGGGTCAAGTGGTCATGTCCGTCGGGGAGTGGCCCGGGCATTCAGTGTGACAGGCGTCGGCAGTAGGAAGAAAAAAAAAGGTGAGAGACTTGTCTCCCTCGTGAGTTTTTGCTGCTGGCCCAGGGGAGTAGGTATTGGTCTGGGGAGTGGGAGGGAGCAGCCAGAAAGTCAGTGTCTAACGTGTTATGCCTCCATAGTAAAATGCTGGGGCTTTTACTATAGGAGACATTGGTGGACTACAAGGCCCAGCATTTTACTATACGGGCATTGGTGGACTACAAGGCCCAACATTTTACTATAGGAGGCATTGGTGGAGTACAAGGGCCCAGCATTTTACTGCAGAGGCATTGGTGGACTACAAGGCCCAGCATTTTACTATAGGAGGCCTTGCCTCCTATAGTAAAATGCTGGGCCTTGTAGTCCACCAATGCCCCCTTATAGTAAAATGCTGGGCCTTGTTGTCCACCAATGCCCCTATAGTAAAATGCTGGGCCTTGTAGTCCACCAATTCCTCCTATAGTAAAATGCTGGGCCTTGTTGTCCACCAATGCCCCTATAGTAAAATGCTGGGCCTTGTAGTCCACCAATTCCTCCTATAGTAAAATGCTGGGCCTTGTTGTCCACCAATGCCCCTATAGTAAAATGCTGGGCCTTGTTGTCCACCAATGCCCCTATAGTAAAATGTTGGGCCTTGTAGTCCACCAATGCCCCTATAGTAAAATGCTGGGCCTTGTAGTCCACCAATGCCTCCTATAGTAAAATGCTGGGCCTTGTAGTCCACCAATGCCCCTATATTAAAATGCTGGTCCTTGTAGTCCACCAATGCTGTAGTGTCAATGTGTATTGTGTAGTTGTCTGTGGGTAGTGTATTGTGTAGCGGTCAGTGTGTATTGTGTAGGTCTGTGGGTTGTGTATTGTGTAGTGGTCTGCGGGTAGTTTATTGTGTAGCGGTCAGTGTGTAGCGGTCTGGGGGGGGGGGCGCCACAGGATTAGCTCGCACAGGGCGCCTGAACACCTAAGGCCGGCCCTGTGTGTAATGAGGCAATGTGAAGAGTTTTTGAACCAACTCACCCACTGGAAGTATGAAAACTAATTATATTGTGTCAGTGTTTGTGAAAATGTAACAGTTTTTCCAAATTTAAAGCAAGTTTCAAACAGAACACAAAAGTGTGTTACTTAGTAGCAATAGCTTGATGTTTGGGCTTTGAATGCTAAAGTTGCACATCAGGTTTTGTCCTTAACCACTTGAGCCCAGGTTCACACTGTGTATGATTTAGTTTGATTTGAGATGCGATTTCACATGTGAAATCGCATCTCAAATCGGTGGCAATTGCCGGCAATGACACCGTCCTAATCGGTGCGACGCCACATCTGCGGCGCTGCACCGATTTCAAAAAGTAGTTCCTGTACTACTTTTTGCTATTTCAGGACGCGATTTACATTGACATCTGTGCAGAATCGGGACTGCCAGAGGGAGTGAAATTGCGCGAGTTTAGCTGAAATCGTGCGATTTCACTCCCGCAGCCCAGTGTGAACCAGGGCTAAGACCCGGACCAAAATGCAGGTAAAGGACCAGGCCCCTTTTTGCGATTTGGCACTGCGTCGCTTTAACTGACAATTGGGCGGTTAATGTGCCTGCTATGACTTAGCATTGAAGCCCAATGCGAAACGCGTCAGCTGTCTTTTGTTCCCACTGTATGCTGTTTTTGTAGTGCATTTATTTTACCCTAATAAAGGGCGTTTTTTGAATTTTACTTTCTTTTGAGTGCGGCTGTCCAAACTTCTTCTCCTGATTGCCTAGTGCATTGCCGGCACCTGCCTGGGTTCTAAACGGACACTGATTACCTGGAGCTCACCTGAAGTGGTCGTCTCTCCCATTACTGTGCCTGCGTGTACTGGTGTCAGTGTAGTGTTGTGCAGACTTACTGTGTGATGTGATATCTCCTCAGCGGCGGTTGAAAAAACCGCCGAGAGCAGAGATCACATCACTTCCTTCTCCTGTGTTTACACAGGAGGAGGAAATGACACTGCAGGGGAGCGCGCGGATTGGCTGGGAGCGATCCGGAGGGGGCAGACAAAAACGAACCGCCGCCCCCTCAGCACGGATCGCTCCTACAGCCACCGGGACCGTCTGATGTACCGGGGGGGGGGGTCCCGATTGCACCCCCGACCCACGTCAAGGCAGCCACGTACAGGTACGTTGATGTGCCTGTCCGTGCCATTCTGCCGACGTAAATGTACATGCGTCGGTCCTTAAGTGGTTAAAGGAATTGTAAAGTAAAGAGGTTTTTTTTAATGCATTAAAATAAAAAGCCTTCTGTGTGCAACAGCAGTCCCAGCACCCCCTATACTTATCTAAGCTCCATCTCTGTCCAACGATGTCCATGAGTGTCTCGACCGTCTGAGACTTTGCCTCCTTATTGGCTGAGACACAGCAATGGCAACATTGGCTCCTGTCAATTTAAGTCGGTGAGCAAATCAGGGGAGACAGGGGCAGGGTCAGGCCGCAGCTCCTTGTCTGAATGAACACATCGAGCTGTGACTCGACTCAGGTGCCCCCAAAGCAAGCTGTTTGCTGTGGGGGCACTCGCCAGGAGGGAGGGGCCAGGAACAGTGAAGAGGGACCAGGAAGAGGAGGATCTGGGCTGCTCTGTGCAAAACCACTGCAACAGAGCAGTTAAGTATAACATGTTAATTATTTTTATTGAAAAAGAACAGAGACTTTACAACCACTTTAAGTAATCCAAAAAATCTATCTGTGTGACACCAATTTCTGGTGTCAACGTTGGCCAGATGCTGTAATTTTATATGTAATGTATGTCAATTCAAATTTAAAAACTACAACAGAAATATAAGAATACACACTTTTTTTAAAGTGACATTTAAGAAACAGAAATACTGAAATGTGACAAGCTAATTTTACTGTGGATTTTGGAAAACTTAAGGACTGCATGAGTATGGAAATCTCACTTTATGGGGAAGTACATGAGTATATAAATCTTGCTTGATGGGGAAGTGCATGAATATGGAAATCTCACTTGATGGGGAAGTGCATGAATATGGAAATCTCACTTGATGGGGAAGTGCATGAGTATGGAAATCTCACTTGATGGGGAAGTGCATAAGTTTGGAAATCTCGCTTGATGGGGAAGTGCATGAATATGGAAATCTCATTTGATGGGGAAGTGCATGAGTATGGAAATCTTACTTGACAGGGAAGTGCATGAATAAGGAAATCTCACTTGAAGGGGAAGTGCATGAATGAATGAATGAATGAATGAAGAACTTGTATAGCGCAGCACATGCGAAGTAAATCGCCTCTGGGCGCTTGTTGTTCCTGTCTCCTTTGAGATCAAAAGAGATGAGTCTTAATCTTTCTCCTGAAGACTAAGTAGTTCTCCTCCAGCCGAATGCTGGCTGGTAAGGCGTTCCATAGTCTGGGACCTTGGACAGCGAATCTCCTGTCTCCTTTGGACTTGTATCTGGCTTTCGGTATCTGTAGCTGATTTTGATTGGTGGATCGTAGAATACGATTGGGATTGTAAATTTTTAATTTTTCGCATAGATAATGGGGAGCATTCCCATGGATACATCTATGCGTTAGACAGAGTGCTTTAAAGGTGATTCTGTCTTTGACTGGTAGCCAGTGAAGGGATCTCAACGAAGGTGAGATTGATTCCCAGGGTTTTTTCCCAGTCACAAGTCTGGCGGCCGTATTTTGAACGACTTGAAGACGAGCGATTTGGTACTTGGGGAGTCCGAGGTAAAGGGCATTTGCATAGTCCAGTCTGGAGTTTACAATCGCTCCCACCATGACCGCTATGTCTTTCTTGGGAATAAAAGGCGTGAGTCTGCGTAGTAGGCGCAGCAGATAGTGAGATCCGCTGACTACTGCCCCTATTTGTGCGTTCATTGTCATGTCGGAGTCAAAGACGACCCCAAGACTTTTGACTTTGGTGCTAGGGGTGATGACTTTGCCCAGAATGGGCGGGGGGATCCAGGTTGTTGTCGATTGATTCCTATGCTTGGCGTGAAACAGAAGAAGTTCTGTTTTCGCTCCGTTGAGTTTGAGATAACTCTTTGTCATCCAGTCCTCTATCAAAGAGAGACATGTCTCTAGGTTGAGGTGGTAATCCTTTTTATTGCAAATGCGGAAGTACAGTTGCGTGTCGTCTGCGTAAGAGTGATATAGCAGTTTTTGGCTGCTGATGATTTCAAAAAGAGGACGCAGATAGATGTTGAATAACATCGGCGACAGGGGATATCCCTGAGGGACCCCGCACGATAATGTGCGTTGTTCCGAAGTGAATGGTCCTAGCTTCACTATTTGCGATCGGTTTTCCAAAAAAGAGGAGAACCAAGATAGATCGCTTTCTGCGACTTTGGCTATTTTAGCCAGCCGAGTCAATAACAGCTTATGATCAACTGTATCAAAGGCTGCGCTTAGGTCCAGCAGAACCAGAAGAGAAGATTCTCCTTCGTCTGCGGCCTCGAGAACGTCGTCCCATATCTTAAGCAATGCTGTTTCCGTCCCGTGTCCGGGACGGAATCCTGATTGCAATGGGTCGGGTAAGTTGTGGGTATCTAGATGCTGTTGCAGCTGCTGTACCACTGCTTTCTCCATTACCTTGGAGAGAACATTTAGGCCTGTTATGGGGCGCCAGTTGAGTGGATCCTTAGGATCCAGGCTGGCTTTCTTCAAAATGGGTTGAATGAAGCCCTCCTTCAGCTGGGAGGGCATTTTGCCCTCCCTGAAGGATTGGTTAATAAGCTGCGTGACAGGAGGTGCCAGGATGTCGGCGCATTCCTTCAGCAGTTTGGTGGGGATAATATCATTTGGCGCAGTGCTGTTACGCAGAGCGCCAATGATATTTTTAGTGGTCTGAATGGAGATGGGTTCCAGCGTGAATTCACCAAACTGTGGTGAATTGCTGCCGGTGCTGTGTAAATGCCTACGGGGGGGGCTGGGAGAGCAATTGTTTTGCTGAATGCTTTGCCAGATTGCCATAATTTTGTTAATGAAGCAATCCGATAACTCATCGCAAAATTCTTGTGTGTCCAAGTTGGGGGCTTCAAGACATTCTGGATTCATGGTCTGAGTGACCAGCTTGAAGAGTTCGCGGGGGCGATTTAGGGCACCGTTGATAGCCTCAGAAAAATAGTTTTTCTTGGCTTTGAAGATTTGCTTGTAGTATTTTCTGGTTATTGCCTTGTAGATCGAGAGGTTCTCATCTGAAGAGTTTCTTTTCCAGGCTGCTTCTGCCCTTCTGCGCTCTTGCTTCAGTAACGCCAGCTGGTTGTTGAACCAGCCGGAGTTATTTTTCCTGATCTGGGTCTTTCGTTTCGGCGCTATCAAGTCAGCTGACTGCAATAGTGCTGTGTTTATGGCCTCCAGTGTTTCTGCCGCTGTTTGGTGCGGCTGAATTGTGTTTATTTTTTTCCCTAACGTGGCTTTGAAGAGTTCCGAATGGAGCTTCTTCTGACATCTGGTCCAGTGTGTTGTCACTGGATTTGATGTTTTTGTTAAGGGGGGGAATTCGGAAATAATGAATTTAATTGCATGGTGATCTGTCCATGGCAATGGTTCATTTTCCAAGATTTTTATTTCCAGATCTTGTCTGAAAATAAGATCGAGCGTGTGACCTGAAGCATGTGTGGGCCCACATACTAGTTGCTGAAGCCCTAATCCTTCCAGGTGGTCGATGCAGGCGTCGGCAACGGGGTCTTGCGGGGAGTTGGCCCAGAGGTTGAAGTCCCCGAGCAGCAAAAGGTGTTTGCTATTCAGGGTATAGGAGGAGACAAAGTCTGTCAAAGATGGGAGCAGCTGCGACTTAGGGCCAGGTGGCCTATAGCAGAGTAGAATCCGGACGGTCTCCTGGCCGTTTACTTGCAGTTGAAGAGTAAGGGTTTCCATGAATGGAAGAGGGTTTTGGAGGCTTGGTTTTGTGATCGCAAGACGCGTCTTATGGATCACCGCCAGTCCTCCTCCTCTTTGCCCTATTCTGTTTTCCGTAATAATACGGTAGTTTTCTGGCACCAATTCTCCTAGAATGGTGTTACAGTCGGCTGTGAGCCAGCTCTCTGTAATGAAGAGGCAGTCTAGGTCGTGTTGTAGAATGAAATCATGGATTTCAAGTCGGTGTTTTACTGCCGATCTTGTGTTGATCAGAGCACATGAAATGCGCTTAGGTTGGGGTAAACGGCTAAAGTTTTTGACAGTCGATCGTCGATCGATCCTCAAAAGGTGCTCAATTCTTAGGGTCTTTTTGGTGATGGCTGGCAGTATTGCGGCGAAACGCCTCAAATTCCCAATGGTTTCTGCGGAGTACCGCAGATTAGCCATGGTCGCCATTCACCTGGGGGAAAAGTCGTTCCTTTTGGTGGCGATGAAGAGAGGATTCAGTGAATCCTCCCGGCTTGGTCCAGAGGAAGGCAAAAAACCCCTAACCATGCTATGCCAATTTGCATTTGGTAGGGGAAAAAATTCCTTCCTGATCCCTGAAAGGCGATCGGGCGAACCCCTGGATCAAGTACTATTAAGTTGTGAAAAGGGGGGTGGGGGGGGGGGGGGCCGACACTGCTGCTGGGTGTACCAAGATGGCCGCCGACCAGGAGCAGGGCATGGGACCCTGGCTGGTGTTTAGCCAGCTGGGTGGATTGGTGAGCCAGGGGGGGGCCTGCTTGTTGCGGCCAGGGGTGGTAGAGTACCTAGAGGGGCTGGGGGTGAGCTCCTGGGGGCTACTACAGGTGATTTGGCCGAGAATGCGGCGCGCCGCTAGGCCGCGGATGAAGCCGCGGCCTTTCCTAAGATGCGGCGGCCGCGAATCAGTCACGGCTGGCGCGGTTCAGGGGAAAAGACGGGGAATCGCGGGGATGCGCCGGGGGGAAGATTGCATTGGCAGGTGGGTGGTAATGTGGGGTAAGGAGAGGGAAGGAGACCCCAGCGTTCAGCCGATTCGGCGGCTTATCCTGATAAGGATGGCCGCCAATCGGTTCCAGGGGAGGTGATGAAAAGTAGGGCCTACCTGGGAGGATGTCTGGAGAGGAGAGAGCTGTGAAAAAATCCTGCCTGCCTAGCTGATACTGTCCCTGGGGAGAGCCGACTCGTTTGAGAGCGTCCTGCTCTCACTGGCCCTAAGGTGAGCAGACTAGGTGAGAGCGTCTGCTGCACGTCTGCTGCACGTCTGCTGCACACCTCACTGACACACCTACTGACTAGTTACTAGCTGATCCAGGTGATGATTACCTACAACTGCTTGAGGCATTTCTTAAGGAACTCATAACTAATGTGGAAGTGCATGAGTAAGGAGAGCTCAACTAATGGGGTAGTGCATGAGTATGGAAATCTCACTTCATGGGAGGTGCATAGGAAATTTCACTCGATGGGGAAGTGCATTAGTATGGCAATCTCACCTGTTGGGTAAGTGCATAAACATCTCACTTGAGTGAGTATGCAAATCTCACCTAAAAGGGGACGTGCATGAGTATGGCAATCTCACTTGATGGGAAGTGCATGGGTATTGACTACTCACTTGATGGGAAAGAGCGTGCATATGGAAATCTCACTTGATGAGGAAGAGCATGAGTATGGTAATCTTACGTGATGGGGAAGGAGTATGGAAATCTTACTTTATGGAGTAATGCATGAGTATGGAAATCTCACTAGATGGGTAAGTGCATGAATATGGAAATCTCACTTGATGGGGAAGTGCATGAATATGAAAATCTCACTTGATGGGGAAGTGCATGAGTATGCAAATCTCACTTGATGTTCAATACATGAGTATGGAAATCTCACTTAATGGTAAGTGCATGAGTATGGATATCTTACTTAAAAGGGAAGTGCATTAGTACAGAAAAATCACCTGATGGGGAAGAGCATGAGTATGGAAATCTCATTGATGGGGAAGTACATGAGTATGGAAGTCTCACTTGATGAGGAAGTACATAAGTGTGGAAATCTCACTTGATGAGGATGTGTATGAGTATGCAAATCTCAGTTTATGGAGAAGCACGTGAGTATGGAAATCTCAGTTGATAGGGAAGGGCATGCTTAAGGAAATCTCACTTGATGAGGAAATGCATGAGTAAGGAAATCTCACTTGATGGGGAAATGCATGAGTAAGGAAATCTCACTTGGTGGGGAAATGCATGAGTAAGGAAATCTCACTTGATGGGGAAATGCATGAGTAAGTAAATCTCACTTGATGGGGGAGTACATTAGTATGGAAATCTTACTTGATGTGGGAGTACATTAGTATGGAATTCTCACTTGATGGGGGAGTACATTAGTATGGAAATCTCACTTGATGGGGGAGTACATTAGTATGGAAATCTCACTTGATGGGGGAGTACATTAGTATGGAAATCTCATTTGATGGGGGAGTACATTAGTATGAAAATCTCACTTGATGAGGAGGTTCATTAGTATGGAAATCTCACTTGATGGGCAAGTGCATGAGTAGGCAAATCTCACTTGATAGGAAAGTGCAAGAGTATAGAAATCTCACTTGATGCGGAAGTGCATGAGTATGCAAATCTTACTTGATTGGGAATACGTATGCAAATCTTACTTTATGGAGAAGTGCATGAGTGTGTAAATCTCACTTGATGGGGAAGTACATGAGTATGGAAATCTCACTTGATGGGGAAGTGTATGAGTATGGAAATCTCACTTGATAGGGAAGTGCATGAGTTTGGCAATCTCACCTAATGGGGAAGTGTATGAGTATGGAAATCTCACTTGATGGGAAGTGCATTGGTATGGAAATCTTACTTGATGGGGAAGTACATTAGTATAAAAATCTCACTTAATGGGGAATGAGTATGCAAATCTCACTTGATGGGGAAGTGCATGAGTATGCAAATCTCATTTGATAGGGAAGTGCATGAGTATAGAAATCTCGCTTGATGGGGAAGTGCATGAGTATAGAAATCTCACTTGAGGGGGAAGTGCCTCAGTATGGAAATCTCACTTTATCGGGAAGTGCATGGGTATACAAATCTCACCTAATTGGGAAGTGCATGAGTATGGAAATCTCACTTGAGAGGGAAGTGCATGAGTATGGAATCTAAAGGGAAGAGCATTAGTATGGAAATTTAACGTAATGAGGCAGTGCATTAATATGGAAATTTCACTTGATTAGGAAGTACATAAGTAGGGAAGTCTCACTTGATGGGGAAGTGCATACGTGTGGACATTTCACCTAATGGGGAAATGCATGAGTATGGAAATATCACTTGATGGGGAAATGCATGAGTATGTAAACCTCACTTGATAGGAAAGTGCATGAGTATGGATATCTCACTTGTTGGGGAAGTGCATGAGTATTGAAATCTCACTTAATGGAGAATGAGTATGCAAATCTTACTTTATGGAGCAGTCAATAAGCATGGAAATCTCACCTAAAGGGGAAGTGCATAAGTATGGAATTTTTACTTAATGAAGAAGTGCATGAGTATGTAAATCTCACTTGATGGGGAAGTGCATTAATATGGAAATCTCACATAATGTTAAAGTGCATGTATATGGAAATCTCACTTAATGGGGAAGTGCATGGGTATGGAAATATCACTTGACAGGGAAGTGCATGGGTATGGAAATCTCACTTGGTTGTGAAGTGCATAAGCATGGACATCTCACTTAAAGGGGAAGTGCATCAGTATGGAAATCTCACGTGATGGAGAAGTGCATGAGTATGGAAATCTGACTTGATGGGGAAGTACATGAGTATGGAAATATCACTTGACAGGGAAGTGCATGAATATGGAAATCTCATTTGATGGGGTAGTATATTAGTATGAAAATCTCACTTGATGAGGAAGTGCATGAGTATGCAAATCTCAGTTTATGGAGAAGTGCATGAGTATGTAAATCTCACTTGATGGGGAAGTGCATGAGTATGGAAATATCACTTGATGAGGAAGTGCACGAGTATGGAAATCTCCCTTGATGAGGAAGTGCATGAGTATGGAAATCTCGCATGAGCAGCTCCGGGGGTTTTCTTTGCTCTCCGGGGGGTCTTCTTCCGTCTTCTCTGCTCTCCGGCGTTCCACGGTTCTTCTCCCGCTCACTCTCCGGTGCCTTCTTCGGGGCTGGCCGCCGCTATCTTCTTTGAAGCGGCTGCCAGCTTGGTCCTCTTTGCCGCCTTCTACTTTTCTTCCAATGTTGACTCAACGCTCCCTCCCGCTGTAATGCCAAGTGTGTGGTGTGTGGCGATTTATATAGGCCTCTTATGACGTCACAGTCCTAGTGGGTCCCGGAGCATGCTGGGGCTGTGACGTCATAAAAGGCCTATATAAATCATTGCGCACTGCACACCCTGCATTCTGGCGGATCTGCAAATAAAGGAAGTAGGCCGTTCAGGGTAGATTATGTTCCCTACAGAATTCCTCAAAAGGACGAAACAGATGCATAATGGTTCTCAGTTTATGGAGAAGTGCATGAGTATGTAAATCTCACTTGATGGGGAAGTGCATGAGTATGGAAATATCACTTGATGAGGAAGTGCATGAGTATGGAAATCTCCCTTGATGAGGAAGTGCATGAGTATGGAAATATCACTTGACAGGGAAGTGCATGAATATGGAAATCTCATTTGATGGGGAAGTATATTAGTATAAAAATCTCACTTGATGAGGAACTGCATGAGTATGCAAATCTCAGTTTATGGAGAAGTGCATGAGTATGTAAATCTCACTTGATGGGGAAGTGCATGAGTATGGAAATATCACTTGATGAGGAAGTGCATGAGTATGGAAATCTCCCTTGATGAGGAAGTGCATGAGTATGGAAATATCACTTGACAGGGAAGTGCATGAATATGGAAATCTCATTTGATGGGGAAGTATATTAGTATAAAAATCTCACTTGATGAGGAAGTGCATGAGTATGCAAATCTCAGTTTATGGAGAAGTGCATGAGTATGTAAATCTCACTTGATGGGGAGGTGCATGAGTATGGAAATATCACTTGATGAGGAAGTGCATGAGTATGGAAATCTCACATAAGCAGCTCCGGGTTTTTTTTTCTCTCCGGGGGGTCTTCTTCCGTCTTCTCCACTCTCCGGCATTCCACGGTTCTTCTCCCGCTCGCTCTCCGGTGCCTTCTTCGGGGCTGGCCACCACTATCTTCTTTGAAGCGACTGCCAGCCCGGTCTTCTTTGCCGTCTTCTTCTTTTCTTCTTTTTTTCCGATGTTGACTCGATGTTCCCTCCCGCTGTAATGCCAAGTGTGTGGTGCGCGGCGATTTATATAGGCCTCTTATAACGTCACAGTCCCAGCATGCTCCGTGGGTCCTGGAGCATGCTGGGGCTGTGACGTCATAAGAGGCCTATATAAATCATTGCGCACTGCTCACCCCGCATTCTGGCGGATCTGCAAATAAAGGAAGTAGGCCGTGCAGGGTAGATTATGTTCCCTACAGAATTCCTCAAAAGGACGAAACATGGTGTCCGAAAACAGATGCATAATGGTTTTCACCCCCCGTTTCGACCAGTATCCCCCATCAGACCTGTGAAAGAATTCTGGTAGATTTGTTTTCCCCCAGAGTAGAGTGTTTGGCGAGTACGTATTACTGTCATTGGAGGATTGAAGTCTAGTGAAGTCTAATAATACGTAAAGTCATTGCCAGGATAGTTGTACCCTCCCGCCCGCTGAGGGACATGTGGCCACATTGTTGGTTTCAGGGTAAAACCACCAACGTGCATGGGCAAGCTGCAAGACGATGTAATAGGTCTGGAGGCAGGGTAAGGCTAGCCTGCCATCTAGTACTGGCAATTGTAAGGTATTCTTGGCAATCCTGACTACTCCCCCCTCCAGAGAAAGGAAATAAGTAGGGTTGTCCCGATACCGATACTATCGGGACCGATACCGAGTATTTGCAGGAGTACTTGTACTCGCGCAAATACCCCCGATGCCTAAATAGAATACTTCCCGCCGTCGCTGCCACCGTAAGCCGCCGCATACCACAAAGCCGCCGCTGCCACATAACGCCGCGTTAATCCCTATGTATTGTAATCGCCGCATTTCAGGCACCTTTCGTTTGAATTCTTCTAATGCCCGCCGCGCCATGTATAGACACTCCCCTTCTCGGGATTGGACGGATCTGTCCAATCCCGAGCAAGGGGGAGTGTCTATGCACTGAGCCGTGTATAGACACTCCCCCTTGCTCGGGATTGGACAGACCTGTCCAATCCCGAGAAGGGGAGTGTCTATACGCGGCGGGCATTATGAATTCAAACGAAAGGTGCCTGTAATGCGGCGATTACAATACACGGGGATTAACGCGGCATCATCTACTACAGGTATGGGGGACAGGACATGGCTGCAATATGTGGGGGACATGACATGGCTGCAATATATGGGGGACATGACATGGCTGCATATATGGGGGACATGACATGGCTGCAATATGTGGGGGACATGACATGGCTGCAAATATGGGGGACATGACATGGCTGCAATATGTGGGGGACATGACATGGCTGCAATATGTGGGGGACATGACATGGCTGCAATATGTGGGGGACATGACATGGCTGCAATATGTGTGGGACATGACATGGCTGCAATATGTGGGGGACATGACATGGCTGCAATATGTGGGGGACAGGACATGGCTGCAATATGTGGGGGACAGGACATGACTGCATATATGGGGGACATGACATGGCTGCAATATGTGGGGGACATGACATGGCTGCAATATGTGGGGGACATGACATGGCTGCAATATGTGGGGGACAGGACATGGCTGCAATATGTGGGGGACAGGACAGGACATGGCTGCAATATGTGGGGGACAGGACATGGCTGCAATATGTGGGGAACAGAACATGGCTGCAATATGTGGGGGACAGGACATGGCTGCAATATGTGGGGGGACATGGCTGGGGGGACATGGCTGCATTTGGGGACACGTTAAAAAAAGTATCGGTATTCAGTATCGGCGAGTACATGAAAAAAAGTATCGGTACTTGTACTCGGTCCTAAAAAAGTGGTATCGGGACAACCCTTGAAATAAGGATGCAGTCTATTTCCTTAAATTTGACTTTTGTGACATATACTGGTGAGTTACCCAGGATATACAAAAATCGTGGCAAGAAAATCATTTTAAAAATGTTTATCCTACCCAGTAATGTCAGCGGGAGAGTAGCCCATGTTTTGAGTGTGGTTTTCATCCGTCCGATAAGAGGGTCTAGGTTAATTTTGATATAGGAGGATAGTGGGTGTTGTACCATGACTCTCAAATATCTAATGGAAATGACCACTTGTAGTGGGCAAGAGGGAGGTAGCATTATCGATGGCATCGGACATCTTTGAGACTATTCCAGGCCTCCCTTCAGCCACTTGCAAAGTGGTCTGGAGGAATGTTTCTTCAAAGAGACTCACCAACAGGCACAAAGGTTTGGCATGGATGGCAATCCAAGGGGGGCTGCCGCACAGGACATTCATGCATGCCAGAAACCTGTGCAGATACAGGCACTGTCCCTTTTGTATCATCCAGGAGGAAACTGCGTTTCAAGTTTTTCTGGGAGTGCCCCTTTGCACAGGACCTGTTGAGGGCGTTGGAACCTGAACTTAAAGACTTTGTACCACAGACTGCTATTACACACTTTGGTGTGTTAAACTGACTTTTCTGTGGAACTTATTCAGAGGAGGACATTGACAGTGCCTGGCGGGTGCTGTGCTGCTTTAAGGGTGCTTTATGGTGCGCCACAAAGCGCCTCATCCACCAGCGGGAGAGGATGTCCATCGAGGACTGTCACAGACTGACCTTCAGTCTGCTCAGAGACTATCACTTAATGGACTTTAAGGAGAAAAAGGACATCTGAAGATTTCCTCCTCCCCCCTCCCCCACCTGTATGTTTACACTGGCAGTTCAATAAAGCTTCAGGCCTGTGAACTCTTTTTTTCTTTTGTTGGGAGCACAGAAAATACCCATTACTTGGGTACGAGAAGCATGTGGCCCTCTCATCTTCTTCTCATGTGACAACTTCGTAGTGTACATGTGAGGTAGTGCCAGACCTTGTTGGTGGTAAATCTGTGGCTGCTAGACTTGAAGAGGGTCCTCTGAGTTGGTGCCTTCAAGCATATGAAGATTGTGGCGGTAGTTTAGGAGTTCTGTACAGCTTTACATGAAAAGAAAGGCTTGATAACCGCAGGCAAAGCATAACCTTTGAATACTATTATCATTTTAGGACACACCCCCATATGCACTGGCTTTGTTTTATGTTATGCACTAATACTTTTTTATTATTATTAATAAGGATGTGCTCCGGTATGTTCGCACAGCCCACGTGCAGAGCCTGCCAAGAAGTTGCCACTGCGCTGCGCTAATCACAGGCAGTGACTTCCTGGCTGGATCTGCATGTGGGCTGTGCGAACACGCTGCAGCTAACCCTTAATTATTAACAAGGAGGTTACTTACAGGGCAAGGAGCATGATTTATTATTATCACGTTGTTAATTGTTCTTCAATTAGCTGCAAATTTCCAGGACTGTCCAATCACACACTGTGCTACTCAGTCACCTCCACAATCTTCTCATGTGACTGGGCTGGAACATTGTGATTGGGCCAATGCGGCTACATTGAGTCAGTAAGAGACTGCTGTAGCTTTCTAAAAGTACATTTAAGATTTAATATCTCACATATATGATATATGGTTTAAATAAGAGTTCTTTTGAGTAGAAGTGAAAGCTTTAACATAATAAGCATTTATTAGAGAATGATATTAGTCTATCTAATACACTGCATACATTTACAGCCTTAAGCAAGGGAGTAAATATTAGTTTCAAATACAAAGTATGTACATCAGACTACAAATATCAAACATAAAAACATAATAAAGCAAGTATATTGTAAGTGCTGGGAGATGGTGTTTTATAATTACCTCCAATAATGACTTCCTGGGTCCTCAACTCTCCTCTCTATTGATTGAGGCTCATTCTTCTATGGGCCCCTTTCCTATTGACTTAAACATGTTGCCTATGATTGGCTATGGTTAGCTCTCCCCCCCCCCCTTGGGCGGGTCTCTCCCAAATATGGGCAATATCTTCCTACATGAGTTTAGTGATAATTAAATTTGAAGATAAATTAATTAAACCTAAGTTCGTTAACTTCCCTTCAATTTGGCTATTCATGGAAGAGTACAGCCAATCAAGGCGGCTCCGTATAGTCTACAGATTCCAGCTGTGAATTTCTTCCTGGATTGTTTGTATATCAAGAAGGTATGGGAGACCAACTGGCTCCATGGCCTCTTGTCACCCAGCATTCATGCATATCAAACGGAGAGTGTTAAATAGATATTTTCAGACCCTAGCCTGTCAGCCCAGTTAACCCTTTACAGAAACCATCTCCTACACACCACACATTTCGTATCCTAAATGATATATATATATATATATATATATATATATATATATATATATATATATATACAATTATTCCCAGTTGCTAATGGTGATTACTCATAAAACTTCTCATAAGGCAACACTGCATAGTTCTGAGTAAGCTCTGGCTGAACTCCTCCTCATTGCTGGCAGTTGAACAGACTGTAGAAGAAGCAAAGAAAAAGGGAGGATTTGAACCTGTTGCTTTACCCAATTCTTGGGAGAGAGTTTACTTAAAGCGGAAGTAAACCCATCGATTTAACAGTTTTAAAGAACAGTTACATTCCCGGCATGCCGGGAATGCTAACTGCACATTGGTTGTGCTCTCAACCAAATTATCAAACCATCCAATGGCTGGTGTCATAACTGATCACATGTGCAGCACCGTGCCAGTTAAAGATTAAACAGAGGCAAAGATGGCAGCTTCCTTGGCTAAAAACGATAGGAGGGTTTACTTCCACTTTACTTCCACTTTAACTAGGGAGGGAGCAAAATGTGAGATGAGTTAATGATAACTCACACTGACAATTAGGAAATGCATGAAGTCGTTAGCTATATAGTACTGAATGAAAGTGACAAAAAGTGACAAAAATTGAAACAGCTGCTGAGCCCTTTGACTGTTTTGAGCATGAGGATCAATGCAGACAAAAGAATTAATTCTGGACTTTAAGACTGTCTTTACTATTATGTAAATATCAATATTTCTCATAGAAAACATGATACCAGCAATAAGAAGTATAACAATCAAAGAGCATACAGCAGATTATTGTTGCAGCATTTGCAAATAATTTTGTGACATACTGATCAATGGGTTAATGAACATTGATGCCAGTATGCTGAACTTTGGAAGGTCTAATAGAAACGTGGTCTTTTAGGCTACTAATTATGGTTATAATTAGCATATTCTTTACTGTAAAGACACAGTAATGAAATAATAGACAGCTACTCCCCGTCATTAGTACGAATGTGCATGTGAAATGCCAGCTATTAGCACCCAAATGAACCAAGTGCATTATGCAGGTAGCTGTGTGGATCATTAACCACAGCACTTTCATTCATAAATGTCGCAGATGCTATGGAAATTTCCCATTAAGCTTGTGCAACATCTGTTCAAGGATTGTTGAAATTATTATTTAAAAAAGTAGATCTTAATATACCCTGTATAACATATTGGTTGTATTATGTATGAATATTTTGCATTTGTTTTAATCATGCAAAAAGGAATAGTTGTGGTCATATGGTGCTCGTAAAATTCACCATTACTGTTGATTCATCTTGTTTATACGGGGCCAACACATTCTACAGAGCTTTACAAAGTACATATAATCCTTCATATTAGTGCCAACCAAGTGGAATTTACAAGTAATGTCTCTTCTACACTCAGTCATGTGAGCACTCAAATTAAGACCATTTTTACTAAAAAACATTTTGATTGTTAGATTTTTGC
The DNA here is from genome assembly GCA_029574335.1 of Rana kukunoris. Lineage (NCBI taxonomy): Eukaryota > Metazoa > Chordata > Amphibia > Anura > Ranidae > Rana > Rana kukunoris. The sequence goes on from CM056050.1 coordinate 297,668,650, forward strand.
AGTACAGGGGCAAAAGACAACTTACCCAAAGGCTAGGGACATAAACTCAATGAAGATAGTGATCCTAATAAAAATCTTCCCACAGCTTGCACATGAGCCAGCTTGGAATCCTCATGACAGAGGACCAGCAAGAGTGATGCACAGGGCCATGTCAACAGCGGCTTACATGCACTTCAGCTTTGGTCCCAAAAAAGATTGCTAATCCCCTTGGGGGGGGCAAGAATGTAGCCCCCCACCCATCGCTGGTGATGGACACAGTATTAAAAAAAAATCCGGAAATTCAAAATTTTAATATCATTGATTAAATGGCATTGGGGGTCCCTATTGGGGTTATACAATAAAGAAATCTCAATAAAGAAATATGGAAATAATCTTTAATTTCAACTGAGCAAATGGTAAAAATCAGTTGTGGCTGATGAGTGTACACTGAATGTAACATCTGCTTTCTTCTATATTTGGAGAATGTAACTGAAAAACATGTTTTAGCAAATATCAGTGGATATTTTTTCTCCTGGCAAGCATGTTGGCAAATGTGTTTTATGTGTAGGGCACACATTACCAGACATGTGTTGGCTAATCTGTTAAAATATGTTAATATGTCAGGAATGCAGAATCAATGAAATTCACATAGTAAAGCAAGAAAAATAACATTTTATGCTAACATCTCAACGTATGCATAGTTATAGGGCTGTTTAGTTTTCAAAAGGAGATTTTAAATATAAAATAATATTTAAACCTTTAATTTGTTCTTGTGCATTTCTGTAAAATAGTGTGAATTTCAGACAGATGTCTAATAGGGTTTCTAATGAATATGCCTCTCTGCTACCCAATTGATGCCACTAGTGTATGTGTTTTCCAGTTGTTTTGGGAGCTATACAGATGTTGATTAAACTTCTGCTAATTAAATATAGCAGATGTTGTGTATTATGTCAAGACAAAAACAATTGTTGAGTATGCATCTAAATCAGATTATAATATATGTATTGCTTAGTTAAGTTTATAAAATGACTGAAGTTCTGTATGCAAATTAGTACAGCTTTTGTAATAAACAACCTTTGCTTGCTGTTGGTGGACATTGTAAGGTATGTTACATGACATTTAATACCAAAGGGAATATCAGAAGCACATACTAAAGGGAATATCAGAAGCACATCTGTTACAGGTGTCACGAATGATAAACTGTTCATGGTTCTTTATTAAATATTATACCAAACATTACTGTATTTGAACGGAATATAATAATAAAGTCAGAATTGAGATGGCTAAAGCTGAATTTCAGGCAAAATGCTGAATACACACTATAAAAGAATATTCTGAAATAGTTGTTCTCTATCAAGGTTTTGTAATTCCGTAATTCTGTAGTTCTGCTATTTTGTTGAACTAAGTACCCTTCTCAACAGCATAGAAGGGTTCCTGACCTCACCTTTTTCCACTGTTTGTATGCAGTACATCTTGGTCAGGGAACGCCCTCCATCCTGTAATTTGAGCAGTAAAGGAGCAGAGACAATATTGAGACCATTGCTTTACTTAAGCCGGTCATAGACAGATCTAAGTTTCGATACATGCATAGGCAGGCTGGCTGTGTTGAAGTCAATCTATGGATTGACTTTAGTACAACTAGCCAGTAGGGGTGTCAGCACCCAATAAAGTCTTACTACATCCTGGTCATGTACAAGCATTCCTCCTTTCAGATATTGAGGATAAGGAAGATAGCGCCATTAGTGAGAGGAGGGTTCAGCCACACAGTAGCTAGTAGATATCAAGTAGGTAGCAGCAAGAGTCAGTTTTAGCCTACTGCAAAGTGGGCCTCAACAATGAGGAGGAGTAAATGATGAGGTGGCAGACTATCTATGATTGTCACCAGTTGAAAAGGAGTACATTTCTGTAATGACTAAGCGCTAACATTTGCTTCAATAAAAGGATTTTTGGAAGTGCAGCTGTCCATTATTGTGTTATTTAATTATTTCTTTAGAGTACATTTCTGAGGAAGAGGCAAAGCAGCGGCAAGGAAGGCTTTTGTCCAGGGGCAAGGGCAACTTGCAGAGGACTGAAGGGAGTAGATGTCCCAATCCTTTTGGTGTCACTTTCCTACAGGTATAGGAACCCCCAGAGCTAGTACACAGAGCTCTCTAGTGTCAGTCTCTTTGAACTTATCTGCTGCCAACAGCACCATTTTGGACTGCAGCCTGTGTAGTGTACCAATATTTGTAAAAGCCACAGTCAATGCATTATCACATGCATGGGGAAACACATGATTCTGTACCACATAGCTCTTTGGGAGCAATGCCTTAAGAAGACAAGTCAAAAGCAAAAGGCCTGCATGTCTCCTCCACATTACTTACTGTATGCTTGACCCCCACCTCCACAATGTTCTCCTGCTGCATCCATTGCAACATCTGCCTCTGGTGACTGGGAGGGAAGTGTCACAAGGGGTTTCGGAATCTTAGGACGTGCCACCTGAAGTAGGAAAGAGTGTTATGGGGCCACACTTAGAAGGATCTAGTGAAGGTAAACCTTTGCAGAATTCTTCCATGCCCACCCTTCCATTTCCAGCAGCATTCATCTTAAATTTCATACGTATTAAATATATGTGCCATATAAAAAATACATTTGATGTGAAATGTGCAAAAGTGCTATCAAGAATTATATATATAAAAAGAGCAAAGTGACCTTTGCTATAAATAACTTAAAATGGGCATCAATAAAGTTCATCATGGGATTTTCAAAATTCATTAATCCAAATCCCATGATGAACTTTATTGATAAACATTTTTAGTTATTTATAGTACAAGTCACTTTATTGCACTTTGCTCTTTGTTATATAATTCTTAATAGCACCTTTGCACATTTTGCATTAAATGTATTATTGTATGGCACATATATTCATTTTATATGACATTTGTCACATGGATTGTTGATTTCATTATTGATTTTGTTTTTATCAAATTGCATTTTGGCATGGATGTGGACATTTAAAGAGATAGCGCACCTAATTCGTTTTAGATATTATTTGTGTTGTTGGTGTATTCAAACACATTTTAGATTACAGCTTTCATTGAGAATTACCATTTGCCTTTTTTTCAACTCTTTTTGATTTTCTCTAAGCGCAGAGGATTTTAATCATACTGAAAATGCATTTCCAACATTAGCTGCCTACCAACCGCCTTATCTGTAACACCACTATGTGATGTAACTCAATATTGGCTAGGTTGCAGAGGCTGCACCAGCAGCAGTGTGCTATTAATACTCACTTGTACTAATATGGTACAAGGGCAGAGAAGAGGCTTCCTTAGGGCCAATAGGAATTTTGACCTACTGCCTCTTTCCTGGTGAGTCAAAGGCAGCAGAAAGGATAGAAGGTAAGAATGGAATTTGAGAGGGAGGGTTGGAGTTCTGGCAGCAAGGAGAAATGGGGAGGAGAAAATGGGACAGGCTTCAAGAGTGACATTTCACCCTTCCCAAACCCACAGTTATATATATGTGTGGGGTGAGAAAATTTTCAATGTGTGCTGGAGATTCTGGCTTGCCCTGCAGTCAGTATGCTGTCTGAGGGGGCCTTCAGTGCAGTAGGACGTTTTTTTGCAAAGAGGAAATCTTTCCTGTCACCTGATGGTGTAGACCAGCTGACTTGTTTTACAATTAACCAGTCTTGGATTACCAATGATTGCAAAAACCCTGCTGTTGATGCTACCAATCAAACTGGGCTTAAAAAAAAAGGAAAGATTCCTGCCACCATTACCACCACTACCAGCTTCTACTAGCGCTCCTGACCTAATCTGGTGCTTGGCATTGTAAAAGTGCTACACAAAGTTTATGCAGATTATTAAGAGAATGCACTCTAGTAAAGTGAAAACAATTGTTGTGCCACTTGCCATTTTGTGGTTGAGGGCTATAGTATTTCCCCCACTCAATTCAGACCCATTAATGTTTAATAAGGCCCAAACTATCTAAAAATACCTTGCTGTATGATATTATTTTTTTCCAAATTACCGTCATCATGACAGTACCCAGCTCCCTATACTCTTGCTTATTAGCCCACAGAATGTCCAGGATTCCAGAATGTCCAAATTCAATGAGATTTGTTTAAAAGTTTGAACCAGATTCACCAACCTTGACAGCCTACCTTTGAACTTTGGGGTTGGTGAATAGATCTAAGTTCAACACAGACAACAAGGAAAACAAACACACGGATCATTTATCAAGCCCAAACTTTCACCTAAAGTTCAGATAACTAGGCTGAAGCTGTGTTACTTTGGACATATTATGAGCCAAACAATGAAAAAGTAAACTGTGCTTGGGAAAACTTGAAGAGAAAAAATAAAGATAAGAGCAATCAGCAATAAGGTGGGTGAATGCAGTCACAGAATATACTAACATGCCATGCAATTGGGAAGATTTAAGAAAAAGACAGAAGACAGATAATTCTACAGAAACAATCCATGTGATCTCCAAAAGCTGACTTGACAGGAAACCAAAATTGAATAGAGAACACTCTTTCAACAGCCCCATACATGCATACATACGTTGATTAGAGCATCACAATTTGAATATTCGATTGCAGGATACAGTATAAAGCATGGTTATTACATCACATTACTGACTCTTATTAGTCCATAAAATTGGTATACAAAACTTTATCTCTGTACTTGCAGAACGATAATAACCTTGTATGAAGGGGATGTGCATGGTCATTAAACTAAGTAACTCATACCACAAAATGGATTTTCTGGTTTATGTGCTTTGGAATGTTCAATAGTTTTCTGTCAAAGAATCCCTTTATGATCCTAACCATAAGTAGGGTGTGCTGCGCTGCTAAAATTGATACATCAATACTGAATGTGATAACAAAAATGTGCATTGAGTACAAAAAAAAAAAATATGTATAGAAAACCAACACCAAGTGCTCCGATGTGTAACAAAATCACATAAAAAAATCACATAAAAAAGCAAACAGTGTTGACAAAGTTCATAAAGTGTTGGTAGTCAGCTCCAGGGAAAATTCAAAGTTCAGTGAGTTCAGAGAAATATCCCAAGTAGGAGATTGAGATTCTGCAGGATAGAAGAGAAGCCTCCACCTCCACCTCTTAATGCAAATCTGCTTACCAGATAGATAATAATCGCGAGCATTAACAGCACAGCAGGCTGGATTGCCTTAACGAGTATCAACGTGGAATCCTGTGTGAATCTCCAAACTTAGTCTCAATGCGGCTGGGTCCCAAAAATCAATCACTCCCAAAGTGTAGCCAAGAAAAGAAAAGGGATGCCAACATGGAGTAGTAACGTTTTAAAAAAGTTTAATAAAAGAAATTCGATTGCACTTACAAGTAACGAATCCTTTGGAAGCATATAAATAGTAAGCCGGCCGGCTCTCACAATCCGCCCGTCCTTCCGGATGGTCGTGAGGATAAAAACAATGGTGTCGTCAGCACGCCGTTCCTCCCTACGCCGTTTCGTCCAATAGCAGACTTCATCCAGGGGCACGAGCGGCGTGCTGACTCGCCACCTTTTAATTCGTTTGTAACATTCTAAGACCGCCCTTCTCTGACGTCTGGGGATCATGAATGGCGATCGGCCATCTTTAAAGAGGGATCGCTTGCCAATAGTGTAAGCACTGTCAGTGCCTTGAACTTTGAAATTTTATTTGAGATCACCCTTTGTGATAAGGTCATCCTAAACAGACATGCGGGAAACTCAGGCAGCAATCAACCTTTTTAAAAAAGGAATCGCTTGCCTTAAACATTGGAATCACCCTTTGCGGTAAGGTCGCCCTAAACAGACATGCGGGGATCTCAGGCAGCAATCGACCATTTTGGAAAAGGGATCGCTTGCCAGTAATTAATATCTAAAAATAAGAGTCAACCTATAGACAGAGAAAATATATAAAAGAGTCTCAATATGGAGTATGAGAGTTGTATGGCAAATACAGTTGGTATGACCACCTCCAAATCTGCCACACATTAACCCACTAATGGAGGGAATGAAATTAATTATATATAAAAAATTAATTTTATATGGAAAAAAAAAATATATATGCAGATTTGTTCTATATATATATAAATGTATATTAAAAATATATATCAAAAAAAATTAATATATATTAAAAAAAAATTAATATATATTAAAAAAAGGAGCAAAATAGGGACAATCATTCCATCTACACTGAAGTGCACACAAAAAAAGGAGATTGATGGAGTATACAAACTAAACGATTCCTTTGTGTACTGATAGTGTATATCAATATGGTATACCACTACCAGATAATATATTGAAACAAATGAATATATATTATGCCCTTTAAAAAATGAATATAGCCAAACAAGGGAAACCATCTGTGTTGGAAATAACTGTAGGAGCAGAAATCCAACTTGCAGCATACATTAGCCATGTTGGAAAAATCAAAAATAACAGGACTGGAATTAAATTAAAATTGGTTCAAAAAAATTGATGGTGAGAATCATCTAGGCTTGACAGAAAACCAAAATTGAATAGAGAACACTCTTTCAACAGCCCCATACATGCATACATACGTTGATTAGAGCATCACAATTTGAATATTCGATTGCAGGATACAGTATAAAGCATGGTTATTACATCACATTACTGACTCTTATTAGTCCATAAAATTGGTATACAAAACTTTATCTCTGTACTTGCAGAACGATAATAACCTTGTATGAAGGGGATGTGCATGGTCATTAAACTAAGTAACTCATACCACAAAATGGATTTTCTGGTTTATGTGCTTTGGAATGTTCAATAGTTTTCTGTCAAAGAATCCCTTTATGATCCTAACCATAGCTTAGATGTTTTAATAGCAGCAGGAGGCAGTAAGTGCAAGGCATGAAATGTTCCCAGAAGTCAGATTTAACTGAGACAGCAGCTCTTTTTTGAAATTTTAAGGAAATATGGAGAAAGCTTGTTTAGGATGAGAGCTAGGACTAACTCACTGACCATACATTAAAAGTACTGATAGTGTGTAAATGCTAATTAGTGGGAGAAAACTGTATAAATGGTCTAAATACCATTTAAATAGTCTGATGAATTGGCCCTAATGTTTATTTGTGAATCACGTCACAGACGTCTATCTATTTAGAATTTCAGAAAGTCCTTTTCATCTGCTCATATCTCTGTGTTCAAGAGGTATATTTCAGATTATTGTCATCAGGATTTAGTATTGTAGCATTAATGGCTGACGCTTACTGGCTTCACTACAAGGCTTAGATCTACTGCAACTCTAAGGATTGCCAACACTATTGAAAATCCATTATAACAGCACACTTTAAGCTTCCTGATGGCCTCAACTATTTAAGATAAAAGAGAAAAAGCAGCAGGGCTAATTGCAAACAGTGCAAATATGTATGCAGTTTGCAGGGCAAAAATAGACATCTTCGCTGCACACAGGGTGACAATGGTCAGGTCATAATACTTTATAATACGGTATGTGTTATATTTTTTATTTTGCATTGTTTTCATGTTCTGTGTAAAAATGTTGCACTGGCTTTGTTCACAAATTAAATACCATGCTATCAATGTAATTACCAAAGCATGTGTCACCATAAACGTGTATGTTAAAATGAACATTTAATACCGTATTTATCGGCGTATAACACGCACCCTAACTTTAAGAGGGAAGTTTCAGGAAAAAAACTTTCCACAGCCCCCTGTGTGTAACACGCAGGCAGTGTTTACCCTCTATTTTCAGGGTAAAAAAGTGAGTGTTATACGCCAATAAATACAGTATATTATAGGTTTTCTCTTAAAATATTACTCTAGCTTTTGTTTGGGGATATCTCTGAAGTCAGGTCTACATTGCATCCGGATGTATTCACAGCGCGATTACATTTATTATTTTCCTTAAAATTCTAAAAATAGTACCCCATAATGACAACATTAAAGAAGTTTGTTTAACCACTTCCATACAGGGCATTTTCACCCCCTTCCTGCCCAGATCAATTTTTAGTTTTTAGCACTGTCGCACTTTGAATGACAATTGCGGGGTCGTGCGACGTCGCTCCCAAACAAAATTGACGTCCTTTTTTTCCCATAAATATAGCTTTCTTTTGGTGGTATTTGATCACCTCTGCGGTTTTGATTTGTTGCGCTATAAACAAAAGAAAAGCGACAATTTCGAAAAAAAACACAATGGGCCAGATTCAGAAAGAATTAGATTCCCGCAGAGTATCAGAGATACTCTACGCCGCCGTACTTTACCTGGCTCTAGGAGGAATTCAGAGAGATTTTGGCCCGTAAGGTACGGCGGCGTAGTGTATTTCTCCCGGCGGAATCAAACTACGCGAATAGGGGGCGTGAGGCATTTAAATTAAGCGCGTCCCCGCGGCGATCGAACTGCGCATGCTCCGTTCAGAAATTTCCCGCCGTGCATTGCGCGAAATCACGTCGTTACGTCATTTTTTTTTGAGTAGCGTCGTTTACGGACATTCCTATTCCCGGACGACTTACGCAAAAAATAAAAAATAAATTGAAAGTCGACGCGGGAACGATGGGCCGCGTAACGTTAGACCAGCTAATAGGTGGTTTAACTTTACGTAGCGAAAAAATGACGTACGCGATTGCGAACGACGCTCGTAACTTCGTGGATCGCCGGAAAAAGCTCATTTGCATACCCCGACGCTGAAAACGACGCGAACTCCACCCAGCGGCCGCAAAAAGATCGCAGCGTAGATCCGAAGGCGTACGAAGACGTAAGCCTGTCAGATCGAAGCCCAACGCCGCTGTATCATGGTTTGAGGATTCAAACTAGTGATACGGCGCGCAAAATTTGAAATTACTCCTGTCTAACACCAGTTAGACAGGAGTAATGGCTCTCTGAATCTGGCCCTATATCTTTTACTTTGTGTATTTTTTGTGCGTGAACTTGAGAGAGAGGAGCCGAACTGCAGGAGTTGGGAGTAGGCAGACCCTCCCCCCAGAGGCAATCTGCCATCCTTCTCCATGCCCCCGGGTGGCAATTGTGGGTGTGAGGGGGGGCCTCCCACTCACCCTGCCCTACCTGCTCCACCTGGGAGCCCAACTGGGGCCCAACGGGCCAGAGGGACTCCCCCTATGAGGGAGTGAGGGGGTCTAGCCCACCCAGCCAGCCCCGTAGGTCCTTCTCCTCTCTTTTTTTAGGAGACCGCATGGCCAAAGTGCATGTTTAACCAATTTAGTGTGCGTGCAAGTGTGGTGGTTTTTGTGGTGGGGGGGGGTGGGCCTACTGAGCACAGGCGTACCTTGCATAGCACACCCACCGGGAGCCAGGCTGAGACCACCAAACGGCTTGTCAGCACAGCGCCAATCACGTTGAGCCACCACAGCTCCCTTACTTTTTGATTTAATAAATTGCATAATTTAAAAAAAAAAAACGTTTAGACCGATACGTATTCTTGTACATATTAAGCGTATTTGATCGGTTTGTGCAAAATTTCTAGTGTCTACAAAATAGGGAATAGAATTATGGCATTTTTTTTTTATTATTATTTTTTTACTAGTAATGGCGGCGATCTGCGATTTTTATTGTGACCGTGACATTGCGGCGGACATATCGAACACTTTTGACACATTTTTGGGACTATTCACATTTACACAGCGATTAGTGCTTTAAAACTGCACTGACTACTGTATAAATGTGACTGGCAGGGAAGGGGTTAACACTAGGGGGGGTTAAATATGTTCTCTAAAGTGTGTTCTAACTGTAGGGGGAGGGGGACTCACAAGGGGAGGAGATCGATGTATGTTCCTCTGTACTGGGAACACACATCAGTCTCCTAAAAAAAACTTTTTACACTCCCCAGCAGTTTGCATATGGCAGTGTGAACTGCCGTGCGAGTTGGGTGAGATGTGGGAACCGACAGTGGATTCGTATTGCGATTCGGGATCCCTGCAAATCCACTGCGGGTTCCCACATCGCACCCAACTCGCACAGCAGTTCACATTGCCAAATTTGCAAACTGCTTGGGAGTGTCATACAATGATAATGAAACCCCCATTACAGCTTGCATATCGCACTGCGAATTGACAGTTAGGACATGAATCGGATCGCATAGGTGTGGACCAAAAAAAGGGTCATGTGCATGTTTGGTCGATAGAAAAACTGGAAAGGGAAAAAATTGGGACTTTGAGCGAGGCTGCAGACAAGGTGGGGATAGTATAAAAGTACAAATGTATTCATGGAAATGCAAGCATACATCAACATACAGAAAAACATGTAAATGAAAACATATGTATTTCAAATAGAGGACATTACTTTATATTGAAAACACGTAATATGTGCAAATACAATAAGCGCAGCAACAGGTGCAGCAATGCCTGGCCAGGTGCCACATGCTAATGTGCATGGATAAATGGATGCATCCAATGACAATATATGTACAGAAGGCATATTAACAATTATAGTGAAATGGTTACACATGTGAGGAACTGGTAAAAAGCATGTAAAAAATACCAATGCTAAAATATAATAACATAGAATATGTATAGCATCCATACGAGCCCAGGATATGTATAGCATCCATACTAGCCCGATGCGTTTCGTGTCTATGGGCACAATTCAGGGGCGGGATGCTTGAATTATCTAGAACGGGTAGAGCATAATTAATGAATAGTTCATAAATGGATAACCAGTGTGGGGTGGGAAGAATATCCACCTAGAGTACTCACATAGGATCTAAGGCAAAAAGATATGGGATGTATGGAGCCATAGCCGAAAGGATATGTCCACCAGGGGAGCTGTGGCGGCATTACAGCACACACGGGACAGGGACAGCAGGAGACCTCCCAGGCAAAATAAGTGCAGGATCAGGTGTGCATATGGTATATAAACCAAAGCAGGTGGCCAGCTGTAGTCTAAAAAACAACGAGATAAAAAATAGATAGAAAATAAATAAATAAGTATTGGGGCCAAACCGAAGACAGCCAACCCAAACATAGGGGTAGGTAAGATAACCTGATAGTGGCGTCCAGGGCTCCTCTGACATCCAGCAAAAATATGGTGTAGCAAAACCTAGCAAGCTAGTAACCAAAGGGATCTAAGGGAGGGCATTTATACAGCTGCCCTACACACGTGGACGCTAGTAAGCCGTCAACGTCATGTGGGCGGGACGGAAATCCGGAAGAGCGATGGAGTGGGCAGGACTGCCCACGGCGTCTACTCATCTGTCCGGGTAACGCCCGCTGGGATGGAAACCGCATCCAGCGTGGTGACGCCAGCACTGACGTCACGATCTGGGCGGGACACATGGCGCCAACGCGAGATGCGAACGGACCCCACCACCGGGCAACCCTCCACCCAAGGAGGGTGGGGAGAAGGACGGGAGGGGGCAGTGCATAACGCGCCTCGCAGCTCCCGAATTGCAGACAGATTAAGGCAATGGACATACAGTGACCATAGTAAAATTACCAGACCCATGGCATCCCGCTACAACATTGTTAATCTCAGGAGATGTCCTGAGTGAGCTATGTCTGGGACAGGTAATCCAACCTGTCCCAAACTAGATCATCCACTGTGTGGATGGCAGGGGAACACTGCCAAACCTGTCTGGCACACCTCCATCCCTGGACAAGAAATATAGGAAGGGGGACATGTGGGACTTTAAATGAGGTGTATGAGTATAGCACCTCCATCCCTGGTTCAGGAGATAGAAAAACTGGAAAGGGAAAAAATTGGGACTCTAGGTGGATATTCTTCCCACCCCACACTGGTTATCCATTTATGAACTATTCATTAATTATGCTCTACCCATTCTAGATAATTCAAGCCTTCCATCCATGAAGAGTGCCCATAGACACGAAACGCGTCGGGCTAGTATGGATGCTATACATATCCTGGGCTAGTATGGATGCTATACATATTCTATGTAATGATATTTTAGCATTGGTATTTTTTATATGCTTTTTACCAGTTCCTCACATGTGTAACCTTTTCGCTATAATTGTTAATATGCCTTCTGTACATATATTGTCATTGGATGCATCCATTTATCCATGCACACTAGCATGTGGCACCTGGCTGCGCTTATTGTATTTGCACATATTACGTGTTTTCAATATAAAGTAATGTCCTCTATTTGAAATACATATGTTTTCATTTACATGTTTTTCTGTATGATGATGTATGCTTGCATTTCCATGAATACATTTGTACTTTTATACTATCCCCACCTTGTCTGCAGCCTCGCTCAAAGTCCCAATTTTTTCCCTTTCCAGTTTTTCTATCTCCTGAACCAGGGATGGAGGTGCTATACTCATACACCTCATTTAAAGTCCCACATGTCCCCCTTTCTATAGTGCATGTTTGGTCCAAATGAGATGCAATTTCAGCCATACAGTTTGTATTGCTGAAATTGCATCGCACAGACATTGCATGTGATCTGAACAGCAATGCGGTGCGAATCACTTGCGATCTCGCACAGCGCACTAATGTGAACCAGCCCTAAGTTCATTCAGCCTTACTGGGTGTAAGTATAAAAAGTGAGAAATCCACCCCTCCCCCACATAATACATCCTGGTAATATAGGAATTTTGCATATGTGATCAGGTGACCTCAGACACACACACTTCAATATAACAATAATAAGAAGATCACTCAAGCTCGGACTAAATATATTTCCCCTAATAACTTGTCTATGTATATTCTGATGGCTGTTCACTGGAGCATTTCATCATGACATTGAACTGTGGCTCACCTCATATTTTGAAAACATTTAATCAAAGCACAGGACAAGCAGCAAATTCTGGGATAGCTAGAAGGGAGAGGAGATGAGGAGAGGGGAGGGTGATGTGAATTGTGCACTGTTTACAGAAACTGTGCATGTCTGCAGGCTAGTGCATGAGATATGTAAATAAACTGTCACTCAAAGCAAGGGGGCGGAACGGACTAAGGTTTTTCTCTGGAAGTCTGTTTTATTTCACTGAACAATAAAAAGAGGACTGTTCAGCACTGGATTAACTCTGTGTTGCAAGACTGGGCACAGATGATAGGAAATCTTATTCTCTACATTGTGACATAAAAAAGTGGGTTTACATCCACTTTAAACCAGATTGAACATCTCTAGAGAGATCTTAAAATGGCTGTGCACTGAAGCTCCCCATCCAACCTGATGGAGCTTGAGAGGTCCTGCAAAAAAGAATGGGAAAAACTGGCCAAAAATAGGTGTGCCAAGCTTGTAGCACCATAATCAAAAAGACTTGAGGCTGTAATTAGTGCCAAAGGTGCTTAAACAAAGTATTGCGCAAAGGCTGTAAATACTTATGTACATGGGATTTTTTTTTTGTTTTTGTTTTTTAATAAATTTGCAAAGATTTCAAACAAACGGCTTTCACGTTGTCATTATGGGGTATTGTTTGTAGAATTTTGAGGAACATAATAAATTTAATCCATTTTTGAATAACACTGTAAAAAGTGAAGCACTGTGAATACTTTCCGGATGCACTGTATAGAGGTGAGAGCAAAAAAAAAGAGTGGTGATAATTATACTGGTTCATAAGATAAAATACCAGTTTGGACCCCTAACTTGTGCAGTACACCCTCCTTCACGCTCTTACTATCCAGTGAGCAATGCCAGCATTCTCCTCATATGCCACAACCCTTTTTCCATAGTGAAGAATCACATATACAGTACATCTCCAATGTCACTCACCCTTTCTCTCACGCTTTCTCGTGGACAAGAAATGCTGTGGCCTGCCTCCCTCCTTTTGTAGCTTTCTTCATTCTACAATAGAGACATATTTTACAATAATTTGATGTTTTTCATAAAATGTATGAAAATAAACTTTGACCCCTTTATCATTTTATAAATACCTACAAACAGATTGTTGAAGTAATCTAAAATTATACTGAAGTCAGTCAAGTGTGTGAAGGTTTATGAATTGTAAGGGGAAGATAGAACCATAAAGGGACACCAGGAATCATGGGCGTCCACTGAAATTTTTTCAGGGGGGGGGGCCGCTTCGGAAGCGGTGATACACAGTCGCATTTAACCCTTTCTTTGACCGCTAGCAGGGGGTTAAAAACGTGCCCCCCCACGTTAAAATGTAAAAACACCCGACTGTGCCCCCTGCAACTTTTAATATTTCTTTGTCACTACTGTGTACCCCCTCTCTGGACTTCTTTACATTACACAGCACCCTGCACCTCTGGACCCCTTTACATTACACAACCCCCTGCACCTCTGGACGCCTTTATATTACACAGCATCCTAAAGCCTTTGGGTTCACACTGGTGTACTGGAGTTTGTCGCAGTGTATATGCAGTTTTTCTGCATTTAATCCCCACTTCTATTAACTTGTGTCATTTTACTGCGTTTTCTGAAAGCACACCAAAGATTCAGTATAGAGAACATTTGGTGCACTTTCAGAAAATGTTAAAAAAAAAAGGATAATCTAATAGAAGTCTGTGGGACTGAAAATGGAGATAAATGCAGGAAATCTGTGCATACACCGGCACTGCATCAGTGTAAACCCACTTGAGTCCTAGTTCACATATATGCGATTCCTGCATTGCATGTTGCTTGTCGGCCGTTCACTCTGCCCTTTGCAAACTGATACGGGTGTCAATGTAAAATTAATGACACCCCCATATCGGTTTGCAGATTGCAGTGAGAACTTTGAAATTGTGCAGGAATTGGATTGCATAGGTGTAAACACCCATCCACTCCAAAAAAGAGGGTCCTGCACAGTTATGGTGCAAATGCCATTTCAGCCATACAGTTTTTATGGCTGAATTTGCATCGCACAGACATCCCATGTGATTTGCACAGCAATGCGGTGCAAATCACATGCAATGTCTATGATCACACAAGTGAAAACTCTGGCTAAAGGCATAGCATAGGGTTAATGAAAGACTGCTGGAGGACAAGAAAGGAAGTGAAAGATTTGGGAGAGAGAGTGCAGAGTACACAGTGACAATGCTGATAACTCACTTGATGTTCCCAGGATGTTCACACTAGTAGTTTAGTCGGCTCTTTAGCTATCAGCTACTTGTTTAAATGTTCCCGCCCACACACTCCTTTCAGAGCAGCACACGGGCTGTGCACAGAGCATGGATGATGGTACACAGGAACAGAGGGGAGGGAGGGGGCAGAGCAGATGCAGCCTCTTCCATTTCTGTGGAAGGGGGGTGGTTGTACTCGCTGGGATGTTACAATTTAACAGAGTGAGACACACAGCATTGTGCATATGGGTCAGTCCACCTGAGCTCTCCCTTCGCTGTCAGCATGTCTCATCGCTGCTGCACTACCAAGCCCGTCCTGCTCTCACTGTTTCAAGTGTCTTCTCCTATGATCCTAGGGGGGGGCAAACGACCCATGTTGCCCTATGGAGCAGATGCCCATGCCAGGAATGTTGCAATTGCAATTCCTACATTTAAATAACTCAAAAGAAATGTTTCTGTAATATTTTTCCCTTCATAAAACTCTCACAGTTGTATCTTCATTCATCGTATTTTGTATTTATTTATGCTGCTATACCTCTATCCATATGGAAAGACAAAAATAAAATAATAAAAATAACTTGGATGTTCTTGTTATTTTGGCAGAAAATTGTTTTTAATGTCACATCACATCAATTTGCCTAAAAATAGCAGCCATGACAGGCTGTTTGCAAGTGTTTTACAACTCCATATGTCAATATTCCCATACACAATGAAGTGGAGGCCTGGATTAAAATATATATTCTTACCTTTGCTAACTACGATTAAAATAAATTTACAGTTAAAATAGAAATTCTAATTCAAATATTAAACTAATGATGAGTTACCATTTCGCATGATACCTTTTCTGCTGACACCCTGATTCATTGCCTGATCACTTAAGATTTCAATGTAAGTTTTAAATTACAGAACAGCTTATAGACAATCATCTACCATCCATCTGACAACATCCCTGCTGTCTTCCATACCCCAAAGTACAGGGTATTACTCAACTCCTGTGTAAGATTGTTAAAAATAGCATCAGATGAGTTAGTCATTTACCACCTACCTCCATATAGGACCTGGACGTAAAGTATACATTTTGCTAAAATGTTTTAGTTTTGGATAGGTTAGGCAATGTCTAGAACACCCGTACCTTTATTGTGCTATACATACTACTAAATGTTTTCCCTTGCCAAAAATAAGTTCTAATTTACTTCACCATACTTAGACTTGGAAAAACACTGTCCATATAGTCATCAGTTGTACATTATTTGAAAAATAATATTTACAGTAGCTCATGAGATTTTGCATTGTAGCAAAATGGTTTACCCAGTAATCTAGATGTACGCAATCAGGCCTTGTGCTCTCTCTAAAACAACCAATACTTACTGGTTAAGCATGAGTAAATACCACACATTTTTTATTTTTGGGATTATGGTTGGGTTGCCATCTTGTGATTATTTTAATAGCCTGCCCTATAAAAATGTGACATGACTTTTCTGCTTTAGGAGGAGGGAGACTGCCGTTGTCAATGTACTCTGCTACAGTTGTTCTCATACCTAAACCAAATAATGATCTATCTGACTGTGCATCTTACCACCCTGTATCGTTATCAAACATAGACTATAAAATACTCATAAAAATGATGGCCAAACATTTGAACTCTGTGATACTTAGCATTATACATCTGGTTTAAACTGAATTTATGCCAGGGAAGTCTACTTCTATTAATCCCCGTAGAACCCAAATCATTGCACTACTTAAAGACACCTGTGCGTTGACCTCCCTTGACATGGCAAATGTCTTTGACTCCATTGAATGGCCCTTTTTACAAGCCGCCCTCCAGTCATTTAGTTTTGGAGAAAAAGTTTGCATGTCGATTGCCATATTTTACGCCAACCCTACTTCATACCTTTTAGTTAATGGCCTACTGTGTGCCCCATACAGCTACACAGAGGCACACGCCAGAGTTGCCCTTTGTCCCCGCTGCTGTTTGCAGTGGCTATTGAGGCCCTGGCATTAAGGCTCCAGCAGTCCCCATGTCTTGTAGGCATCACATTGGGCAATAGGACTGACGTTGTTGGACTATATGCTGATGATTTAATTCTCTATCCTAATGATACTCGGGCCTCTTTACAGGAGGACATGTGTATTATAGATAGGTTTGGATCTTACATGGGCCTTAAGATCAACTGGCAAAAATCTGCTCTAATGCTACTTCATGCACACACACACTTCCTCTGGGAGTATTCCCGGGACTTCTTAGGGTGGTCTCATCTTTTAAATACCTAGGAATCATTATAACAATAGTGCCCCCTGAAGCCTTAAAGGCTAATTTAGATCCACATCTGCAAACAATTAAAATCAAGTTAACTAAATGGGCTAAGCCTCCACTGTCTGTGGCTGGCAGAATCAATTTAATTAAGATGATTCTCTTACCTAAGTGCCTTTATATTATATTGCATATGCCAGTCCCATTGCATAAATCCCTATTTAAAACCCTGGATGCTTTATTTACCACCTTTATCTTGGGCAACAATAGACTTAAGCTAAAATGATATTTTCTGCAAAGACCAAAGGTAGAAGCAGGTAAGGTAATTCCTTATTTATGCTTATACAACCTTGCTGGTCAACCTAGACACCTAATTGACTTGCTTGTTTTTGTTACATCACTGGTAGTTGAATCTCATTTGGCACACGTATTAAAGCTCAACCACTCTTTAAAAGTATTGGAAGCACTCATAGCACTTCTTCCTGGGAGAAACATACAGATACTAACCCTGGCTCATGCTGTGTGGAGGGAAGCTAAATGTTTAGATGAGTTTAAACTCATATCCATTTGGCGGAATCCCATGTTCCCGCATTCAGGACAATATTTAGACCACCATTTTTATGAAAGCAAGGGTTTGCTTACTCTGGCTGAAGTGTATGAGAATAATGTTATAGACTCATTTGCAGAACTGCAAGGTAAATACGAGTTAGCGCACACTGCCTTTTATAGATATCTCTGTCATGCATTACATGTACAATTTGGCAGCACCTTTTCTAACTGTCTGATGATAGGAATTTTACAATAACAAGGTCCCAAAGGGCTGATCTCAGACATCAATTCCCACCTGTTACATGCTACTTAGAAGACTGTCCCGCTAGAGGTTTGCACTAACTGGCAATCGCTCATTTTTAATCTCTCTGACAAAGACAGGGAGGAAGCATGTTCTTTTCACTTGTATTTGTTCTCTGCTGTTAATAATAAGTTGTCCCAACTGTATATGATTCACCAGTATTATTTGACCCCAGTCAGATTACATGCTATGCATCTTATACCCTCCTCAAACTGCGCAAGGTGCGATTGCTCTAGAAAGGACTTTGCCCATGTCATTTAGCTATGCCCGGCAATTGGCAGTTATTGGCAAAAGTTGATAAATGTTCTGTCCACAATATTGTCCATACCAGTGCCCTTAACCCACAAGGTGTTTCTTTTAGGTATCCTTGACAAGGAGCTTTGGCCCCGATATATGATAATATTACTTGAGAAACACTCTTTCTGGCCCGTAAATCCATAGCACTTAGACGGATCCAGCCTATTCCTCCTTCAGTGCACCACTGGATACAATCAGTCAACCAAATTTTGACAAATGAGAAATTACTATTTGACCATAGAGGATGTCCTAAAAAATATAAAACAATTTGGGATATCTGGAGCTCTTCTACTCTGACTGTATAGAACAATATACTATGTTACTGTGATTTTAATGCCCAGACTTGGTAACTGCAATTGTTTCATTTATAACCACTGTACGACTATGTATGCACCCATTGATCTCAAATGTTGACATATCTGACCTATTTACTGTCATTTGGTCTTTGCGGCTGTGAGGCAAGCTGTTTTCATTATTTTGCTTTGCTGTAAACTGTATTTATACCTTTTGCAATAAAAAGTTAAAAAATGGGACATGTTCCCAAAGTTATTATTAGAGTAAAAGTCACACCAGTTTTTGTAATACTTCATGCAGTTAGGGAACTTTGGTCACACATTTTTTAAAAAGCATGTACAAATGTGTCCTATGATAGATGTAGAGTGGTGATGTTCCATAAACTAGAAGAAAACATTAACATGAACTCATACTGTACTTTAAAATGTCAATATTTCTTATGAAAGATACATGAATATGTAAATATGCATTGGCCTAAGCAATATATGTATTTTAGTTCTCCGTCTGACACCTGTGATTAATACAAAGCTATAATAATGCAATGTTGTGTTTATTAAACATATACTAAAAGAGATAAAGCAAAGTCAATTAGAAAAGTGAATGTTCACAAGCAAGGTAAAGCTTTACATACATACACATTTGTCAACAGTTTCTTCTCCTTTAGTAAATTATCCCAGCTGAGTCGATAATAGTTTGCAAAGCCAATATAGTTGTATTTAGCCCCATTAATTATTTTGTATGTTTAAACAAAATATAATTGGTGAAAGATTTAATTCTTTATCCAAGCTTAAAATGACACTACAATGTTAATGTTGGTGTACCTATTTACATCCTGCCTTTCAATAGATATCATTTATCTTTCTGAAGAATTAGCTATTCTTATGCACTGACAAATTTGCAAGCACAAAAAGGACTTTGAAGTCAGCGGGTGGCGGCTCTAATAGTTCGTCAATTTGAAAAAATTACCCTGATCAGTATTCTTTTCATAGGAATAAAGATTGAGAACATTTATAAATAGGAAATTTTATATATAAAGGACCTCATCAAAGGATAGGGGATAACAACCAAACTTTCCAAAATGTTCTAGGTTCATTTTTACAGTTAATGGTAACCTAATAATACAGTATTGTACCCCATGCATGAACCAGAGGCATAGGGAAAGAAATGGTAAATTTCTATGAATTATAAATAAAATAGGTAGTCTTGCGAGCAACTAAAATACAATCTGAGTAATATATGCCAACAGCAAGTAACACACTCCCAATATAAATGTACACATAAACTCAAAACAAATAGCAACATTATCTGAATGCCATGTGATTACCATAACTGCTGAAACATCTGCATACAAATATTGAACATGTGAAAATAGTTCCCAGGTTTTTCTAGTTAGGATCAAATACTCTGGTGACTTTGACCAAAAGTAGAAATTTTTAATGTGCATAAGCCTCTCCAAAGTAAAAAAAAAAAAAGTACTTCTGCACACATGCCATTTTTGTACTTAAAGGAGAAGTCCATTCTAAGCTTTTTAGGCTGGGCTTCTCCTGAGTCACAGGAGGGCAATTCGTTTTTGAAATCCTGTGACCCATTTCAGCAGAGAGCGGTCTGAAGTCCACTCTCCGCTGACGTCACTGCCATCAGTCGGGGCAGCGCGTCATCACGACTTCCAAGTCAGGATCCGCCAGCTGCCTTGATTGATGGCAGTCTCAGCGGCTCAGTGAGCCGATGAGATAGTGAGACAGCCTCTCTCCGCCCCTCTTTGGCTTAGCGCTCCAGGGAGCATGAAGAAGCAGAGAGGAAAGACGCTGACTGACAGTCAGCAGCTTTCCTCTCAGGGATCTGTGAGAACCGAGCCATTGGCGATGTTCGGTGGTTCGGTTCATAGTGCAGAGACGTGGGGGACATATGCAGCATCGGTCTGATGCTCCATCCACCGAGGTAAGTATGAATAAAAAAAAGAAAACCCATACTTCTCTTTTAAGTAACTAATAGAAATATTTCAATTTTTTTAGGCACTTTATAATGGCACACAAAATCTAGATAAAACACAAAAATATTGTATTCGTATAAAATCCTTAAGATGGAATAAACTAGCAGGCTGACATTATGACATTTCAAATAACAAATATGTTGACAATCACAAATATGTGGCAAATTAACCACAATAGAAGTCGATATGTTGACATTGTGAACATATTTGTGATTGGATAGGTCATAATATCAACCTTCTATTTTATTTTATTTTAGGCTCTGTTCAACAATACAAATCTCATTCATTTCAATGGCCTCTGTTCACAGCTGAAGCGGCGTACACACGACCGAGGTTCTTGCTGGAAACCAGCGAGAACCTCGCTGGAAGCTGCATTCCAGTGAGGACCTCGGCCGTGTGTACGCTTTTGGCTCGCCCCGCCCGTCGGGAATCCTGTCGAGCGAAAAGAGAGCACGCTCTCTTTTTGCTCAACGGCCCGCCTGGATGAATGGCTGGTTGCCATTCCCGACGGGCGGGTCGCCGATTTCGACGGCCGGCAGAGAACCTCGACGGGCGGAACGATGTGTTCTGCCCGTCGAGGTTCTCTGCCGTGTGTACGCGGCTTGAGCGTTTTGTCATCTGAAGCAACCGGCCTTTTCTGCTTTTTACATTGGTAACCTTTTGACCTGTACAAAAAGGAGGCAAAATCATGGGAAAAAAGAGACAAAATTACAGCAAAAACATGTGACTTTCTAAAACAAAATGCCTAGGTGTGAACAGAGTCTAAGGATTCGGTACAAATAACAGTATTGTATGTTATCTGTTTTGGTGTACTATTATGTGTCCAAAAAGTCCTAATCTTTATGTTAGTTGAGTTGTTTATTATATATGGGGTTGTTGACATTGATATTGTACATATGGGTCACTCTTTAAAGTTAGGTGGAATTATTCAGGTGTCTGAGTAGGTGCACACCCTGGTGTGATTGCAGCATTTTTTTTTTATAAGGGGTTCCATTAGGGCTTAACAAGTCACACATACTGTAGTGGTATAAGGTGCAATAGACCCAGAAACCTTTTATTTACTTTCTAATCTTGTCTTAAAGTGAACTTGTGCCCAGACTATGCAAACTAAAGTATTTACATATTCCGCTCAGCAGTTAAAAGCACAATGAAACAAGTCTTTGTTCACCGCTGTAGCTATAGGCATTGTAAAGAAATTCATCATGAAGGCTCAGAACAGAGGCATTGAAATTTTAGCTTTTTTTAAAAAAAATTACACCACAAAAATGGCATCTAATATAAATATACAGCAAGTAGTTTCTAAGCTTTGGGGAACTGACTGAAATCAGAAAATAATTTGGTGTGGACACCCTGTTACTCTGTGTTTAAGCACCTCATCCCGTGTAGATTAATTAAAGAAAAAATTGGGGAGAAGGGGGGTACCTGAGGACCCTGGGACTATAATGCGGTGCTGATAAAGTGTATCGAAACACTGATAAAATACAAAGAAAATTTTATTAGGTTTATACAAAGGTAAGTAAATAAAAACCATCCATTGTATTATATGTCACATATGTCACAAGCTTCGGTAGTCTGAGCAGGGTTCTTTGGTAGTTGTAGTTCAACCGACATGTTTCGCTCTGTAGAGCTTCTTCAAGGGTTTATGGAACTTAACTACACTGTGTTAATACAAGGATATACAGATGGTTCAAGATAGAAGTACAACATTTATAGATAAAGAGAATGTATTCATTGAAACAAACAATTGGTACAAAAATCAAGGGAATCATAATTGGTTCAATATATTAAACAAAATCCTCAATAGATTATGCTTAAGCAGGGGAGCAAGGGAGAGAATGAGGGGGGGGGGGGGGGGGGGGGGGGGGGGGGGGGGACGGGGGGGGGAGGAAGGGGGGGGGGGGGGGGGGGGGAAAACAAAGGGGCGGGAGGGGGGGGTGGGGGGGGGGGGGGGGGTGGGGGGGGAGGGGGGGGGGGGGGGGGGGGGGGGGGGGGGGGGGGGGGGGGTTGGGAGAGGAAGGATGGGAGGGGGGGGGATGGGGGGAGGTATGGGGTGGGGAGGGTGGGGGGGAAGGGGGGGGGGGGGGGGGGGGGGGGG